>CALYDF020001073.1:0-16159 GCA_944474145.2 Dicrocoelium dendriticum | reverse complement strand
CTGATGGACGCACGCGATTAGCAATAGAACCAGCTGATCTCCTACGACTTTATTACTCCCAAACTTTCCAGGTGGTAACGAAACTAAATATTCTCATTGTTTGTATTACTCCACCGTCGGATTAAGACAACATCACATTCACTATGGAAACCCGTTTGAAGAAGTTGATATCCTTGTGTATCCACAGTATTCCTAGATCGACGAGTTCGATCAAACGTTCTGCAGGCGATAGCTAGTGATCTAGCAGTTGCACTAGATGTTATATCTCAGGGATGTCCGGAAGAGAACCATATTTCACCAGTATGGAAGCGAGGGGTCACCACTCCAAACCATAAAGGAGGTAGCCGCATTGAGCTTACCAACTACCGTCCAATAACACTATTTCCTGTGTTATCCAAATTTAGGAAATCAGTCAGCTCATATGCGCTGATGCAATATCTGGAAAGACAAATTAATAGCCCTAGAGCAAACATAGCTTTCGGCAAAAGCGTTCATGTAGTACTAAGCTATTATTGCACGTAAAAGCTGGACTAAAGTAGTTGATGATGGAGCAGGAGTAGATGCCATCGACCTGGACTTTTCAGAACCGGTTGATGGCTTAGATCATTGAATGTCTCTTCAAAAGCCTCAGAACGATTGCATTGGCTGCCCAATCCTGATTTGAATAAGCAATTTTCTACACGAACGACGGCTAGACTTAAGAGTCCGGGAATCATTGTCCGATGCAACTGATGTGGTATGTGGTGTTCCAGAAGGTCCAGTACTTGAACATCGTATATGTTTGGTGTTCACTAGCGAGTTGACAAGATCAACTGCTTTCGATTTCCTAATTTTCTTTGATGATATCAAGATATGGAGAAGGGTCAGAGGAACAGAGACCAATAAATGCTCCAGTGCGATTTTAACACAGTGTCGACCTGGTCAGTTCGAAACGCCCTACCATTCGAGGTAGACATATGTCGCGTTGTACAATACGTCGTAGACATAACTGCACATATTTGGTTGGGACAAACGGACAACAAACAGGCTTTCATGAACGTGACCTAAGTGTGCTTGTACAGCACGTCCTCAACTGTTCAAAACATGCTGAGGTATCTGCGAAAAGTGGCGACTAGGAGGTCGGCATGATGCGTGGTGAATTCGGGAGATTTGACCCATCAATCTTCTTAATTATGAACAATTCCTACGCGCGTCCGCATGTTAAATACGATACCGATGCTTGGAAACCAGGGTTGAAGCTCGACCTAGATGCGTTAGATGTACCACAACGAAGAATAACAAGGATTATACAGTGCCTGCCCTATCACTCATACCACCCAGGACTGAATTTGCTGGGAATTTTCAGCGGAGGCTATCGAAGACTGCTTGGCGATCTCATACTAGCGTATTATATATTTATTAATCTCCAACCACGTATGCCGTCACTTGCTGAAACTTAGCGACAATATGCAGTTCAGGGGTAAATGATTACAATTGTTGGAACAACATAGCCGTCTGGAGTGTGGATATAATTACTTTTTCCCTCGGGTTTGCCAACCGTGGAATCCAATCCCAGACGCAGTTGCATCCTCCCTTACTTTGAACGTTAACAATAAAATGATTATATGTTTCCCTTAGCCCCCCTTAGCAATTGGTTACCAAAACTCCTATATTGTGGATTACGCCAAGCATGCTTTCCCACATGATTAATGTATCAAAAGAACCCAAGTGTGTGACCATATATTACTTTTCTTTCGACTTATATATTAAGTAGCACTTCATCACTGAGTTATTATAACCGTTTACGATCGATTTTTTATTCTACGCTGAAGTTTGTATCAAAGTATTCACACTGCAGACGTTCGGTAGATGATTCACACATATTTATTTTAACACTTTCATCCCAACCATCCTACAAGAAGTGACAAGCACTTGCTTTTATCCCGTGATTAATCAATGTTGATTGTTCATTATAGAATTGTGGACAAGCAACGTTCATGAGGTACGCCCGCCATTAAATTGTTACGGAAAAGAGGTGCAACTAGCGCACGTACTACTGATAAATTAAACAACAACCTCCAACATTAATAGAATAATTAAAAGCCTAATTAGAAAAACAAGTTGCACCATGAAGAACTATGTACAATTGCCTGAATTCAACAGGAGACAAAAGCGATTACGACAACGCTATCGCCGTTCTCGTCGTCTTTTGCGTTTTATCAGTTTCATACATTTTACTCGATAGTTGTGTTGTGTACATTTTGATTTTAATGTACATATTCGTCGCGCCGCTTGAAGCCTAAGGAAGTACCTACACAGTGGCAAAGAGCTACTGTTACACCACGTCATAAAAGAGGGCCCAGACCTGACATCGGGAACTACCGACCCATTAGCCACATCTTCATTATCTGCAGTATGATAGATAGACTAATTGCCCCAAAATCAGTGGACTTCCTAAGGGCACATAAACTTATCAATAACAGTCAACATGGATTCCTGAAAGCAAGTTCCTTTTTAACTTGCCTCTTGGCTTTCAATGGCACCGTCACCTTGTACCTAGATCGAGGGGTGTCTGCAGTTGCCATTTATCTTGGATTGCAGAAGGCATTCCACCGAGTACCGCACCACGAGTAGATAGATAAACATGCATCAATTTTATCGGCGCCCAGGCTCAAGTCGTACCTCATGAACTAAGCCCAAGTGGTTAGTGTTAGTAGCCAAATATTCAAAACCAAGCCAGTGCTGAGTGGTGTAGTTCAGAGCAGTATCATCGGCCCGCTAATCTACTTGTTGTATATGAATTACATATTTCAATTTATACCCCCCGGCATCTCATACCTTTTTACAGACGCATTAAAATATTATGCACTATTCATCATGCAGATACGAGCTCTATCATTCACACAAATGTAACCAAGCTGAAGGCATTGGAACTACGGTGCACCTGTTGGGAGTTTTCTTTTTCACCGGAGAATTGTACTGCATTTCTGTTTCGCTGGGAACCCACTAATCTGCGGCTATACCATAAAAGACTTAGGCCTGCACTACTCTGGCTCGTTAAAGTTTGCGGAGCATATCATAAGTGCGGTAGCGACAACACGTTGTTTCATGGGTCTACTATTCAAGACACTTACGACGTAGGAAGGGATAGTTCCTCTATACACTCTAACAACGAGACTACTGCTTGACTATCATTCACTAACCTACAGCAGCGCAAAGAAAAGCGCTCGTCAGCAAGTGGAAATGCTGCAAAGGTGGCTTTCCATGCGCCTACTCTGTTTGCCTTTTCATGCGCACAACGCAGCAAGGCCTTGTACCTCTACCCACTATGGCTTAGAAGAATAAAAAACTTAACCATATTCTACTAGTTGATATAATCCATAAACGAGTCCACGCTCTTAATTTATATTTGGAGGTCAAGAGATGTCTGACATAAGTTACTCGAAAAAGTGATAACGTACTAAGACTCGAAAGACCGACAACCCAAGCCCGCAAAAGTTTCTACCTGAACGTCTACGCATACCTGTGGAAACGGTTGCCATCCAAGCTGCGAGATTGCAAGTTACCCAAAGTTTTCCGTGGAGAGATATAAACCTTATTTAGCGTTAAAGTTACCATTTGGTTCCAGGGACAAACCATGTCGGATGAAATGACATACCATAACAGAACAACAGGGAAACAGGAAAGTCATATGCCAGTAGCAACTTTCCATGCCTTGCTGCCATATTACATCCGATCCTGTGACAATCGCGATAAACTACAGTTCATCAATTGCCCTCACCCTTCTCGTCCTACCTTACTAAACAAAGCCAAGACAAAATCGGAGCTATAAAATAGGTGACCAGGTGCAGATAGACGGCTGCCATCCTTGTCAAACCACTTTTTCTCTCTCTTACTCCAAACATATACACATAGCCGCCGCAAGCCATCATTACTCCAATCTTCTTTCACTCTCTGTAGCGTGTCTTATAAATCTTCGAAACACAGTATTGGACCTATTTATTTGATACTTTTCTATAAATTTTGCTGATTGGTCAAAAATACCGAAATACCAACAACACAACAGTATAGGTGGGCTAATGTATACGGGTGGTTCCAAATCCTACACAACTTTTAGTTTCTATTGAAGGCTGCCGTGCGGCTTTGGTTAACTATGCACACGAACTATCCCTACGTAGCTGCATCATACTTTATTTATAGCCTAGTATATTTGCTTGGTTTTATTTTATTTTTACACCTAGACCGCTTAGTAGTGTAGTGCCAGGATGCATATAAACCTCATGATATCCTAGTTGTATAAGATGATAGGTGGCTCTCATCTCTTCCTTGACAGGGCACCACCCCAAGCTATATTATTTTACGGGAATGTCTGCTCTGATCTACGGTCCAACTACATTATTTTATCACAACTCAATTTATTTTATTACTGTCCACCGAGTTAACGTCCTGTAGAGCCAGGACCACGTTCTCATATCTAGCCTTTCCTGTAACTTGATCGCATTATTTACCTCTCATACAGGTCGACTCGTACCAATGCTTAAGTAGAATGTTACTTGGACTGTTGGCTCGAATTCCCGGGAGTGCATCACAACTTGGAACTTGTCCTATCCCTCCTTCTTATATCCTAATTTTCCGAGCTCACCAGACTAGCGGCCTGAACTGGTAATAACAATCGCATTGACAGTCTGAGACTACCGGAACCACTCGTAGTTATCCATTTCAAATCTACTATTAAATAAAAAGTAAATAACTAAATTTGTATCTCAACCGACAGACGGTACACGGCTCAATATCCCTGACTTATATATATATATATCGTTTCAGAAATTCGATAACTTATTTCATTTCACTAGATGTAAGCCTTAGTGAAACTTGATTCCAAGACGGCATTGTTACCGGGAAACTCCAACATTCTTCCATGTTTTAGTTATTAACCTCATATATTCTACTTTAATTTTAACTTGTCGTTCACAAGGGTAGCAATTCATACTCGCAGGCGCGTACCAAGTTTCCTAGTAGCTACCTTCCGCACTACGCGTAATTGCAGCAGCTTGCATTGCCCTAGGATCTCAATGCTGGTATTACTCTTCTTATTATGCATATTTTCTTTTGCTTAAATCCGGCTTGCTTTATTTGCTCGCTAATCAGCGAACTATCTTATCGGGATAGTCAGCGGTCCACTGGCAGAAATAAGTTGAGACCCCACATTCTCCTAACTTGGTCCCATTCCGTTTAGCTTTTATCTGATTTAAACACTCACCAATCGCTATTGGAAACATTGACTGACGGGCAGCACACGAAACCAGATCCCACGATACGGACATTCTTACATCTTTGCAATTTCATATCCTTTTGATTAGCTTGAAAGCTTGCCATGTTTCAGGGTGTCACTGTTATGTCGGAAAGCGGGGCTTCCAGGACAATTGGATCATCACTTCATTTTACCTTGGCCATCACTACGAAACTTATTTTATACAAGGCTCCGATGTCCACTATGAGATGTAGAAACTTATGCGCACTAGTGGGTGGACAACCAGATCATTTATTATGACACACCTCGCTGTTTTGAAATTATAATATTATTCATCATTATGTCATGTGCAGTGGAACTGCCGTTACCAGCATTATTCGTAGACTTTCGTGACCAGCAAACTAATGATTATATCGCATTTATTTTTGTCATTTTAAAGTAGAGCACCGCCATTTTTCTGCGTTTCGCCAGTTTGTTTTACCTTTTCCCATGTTTCACCCTTAGGAAGCTTCTATGCTGGTAGTCCGATTCATTCAGTCGCACTCCGAGGTCAATCACTTTCCTATTGCATGAAAAGCATAGTGAGTACTTTGTGCACGCTCAAAGAACTGCTCTATCTATTTGCACTCCACTTCGCTTTACATATAAAAAATTTACATCTATACTTACGATTTCTCGCTTTTTGCTAATGCACACGTTTGTATTATTTCCCTCGTTTTACTTAATTCTCCTGCCTAGTTACACCTTTATCCGGAGAGTGGCTTGGCTGATTTGATCATCTGGAGAAAGAAAATGAAAAAGCATTTCTGTAAGCTGAATCGTGGTTGGAAAATGCAAAAGCACACAGGAGACAAAATGCAACCTAACACTCAATTTACGGGCGCTGGCATCAGCCCGTTTGGAATCGCACGGTTACTAAACACTTGACAATT
Organism: Dicrocoelium dendriticum; assembly: GCA_944474145.2. NCBI lineage: Eukaryota > Metazoa > Platyhelminthes > Trematoda > Plagiorchiida > Dicrocoeliidae > Dicrocoelium > Dicrocoelium dendriticum. Next base: position 9,997 of record CALYDF020001073.1, on the reverse strand, counting down.
AACACATGAAAACCTCGTGCATAAGCATGAAACTACTGTATATTCTGACTTAACCTTTTCGGCTTCAGTTACTTGCAGACCAGCATATACACTTCTTCTACGCTAGCAATATAGATTACTTCATCCTGTACGAATATAATGCACCATAAATCGGCAGAAACAACAAAAGTTTTGCTCGGCTTCCAGAGTTTTATTACGGTCTATCCAGACTTGTTGGTCGCGTTTTATGGCTAAAAAATTACATATGTTTGTAGTTGTTTTTCGTCATTGAAAACATGATTTAGGAAGCACATGTTGAGTTTGCTGGAAAAATGTTAAATATTATATCGCTTATAGTTTATGAAACTTTTAGTTAATTTTGAATTCTTCCCTTCAGATAGCCCTATGATTCAGTCAGCAAAGCCATTGTAACTTTATAGCAGATGTTAGTCACGTTCAATGGCCTTACATTTATGCTTTTTACATGAAAGGCTTGGTCTTCTTTTCTCTGTGTTGCTCCCAAGCGTAGCTCACCTCCCAGTCTTCACACAAAAAGCGCAAAACGGGATTCCTGTAGGTTTATACATCTATCAGCGTTATATAAACAATGAAAAATATCCCTTCTCAACGCTCACGTTTCACGCTGTCGTAGGAAGTTTAGGTTAGCACGAAATAATACTTTGTCTGGATAGCTTCTTCTTGGAACAGCATCATTTTGTGTTACGCGAGGATTAGACGTGCCACACAACAGCCCTGATAAACCGCGGAATGAGCAGCAGAATAATCGGTTGGTGCGGAATATGTTTCAGTATAGTTTTGTTACACTTCCACCACTAGGGTGGATTATACATCGCGTGCTATTCCGTAGAATAATAGACGCACTGTTGACGTGCGAGAGACATACGTATAATGGCCGTTCCGTTATGACAAAGTTTTAAAAGATATCGGTATTTGGCACAGCGTGATCACAAGGACTGCTCGAATGTCGGAACCTGGACTACGTAAGTAACACATCGTAACTTCTGTTTGGAAGTGATCCGCGAAGAAGTGGTCACGCATCAGCCGGAGTTATTGAGGCCATACTGCAAGAACCGCAAACCTCTGTACACGCACGTTAACGGCCTTCGAAAGGTGAAGCGGTGGATCTCAGCACTAGTAAAGGCTGAAGGATGCACGCGATCGGCAATGGGAGCAGCTGAGCTCCTATAGCTTTATTACTCGCAAACGTTCCAGCAGGTAACGAGCCCAAACCTTCTCCTCGTTTCTATTACTGCACCGTCGGCTTTGGACAACATCACATTCACTGTGTAAGCTGAGTTAAGTAGATTGTTATCCTTACGTAAATTGCAGTTCTCTTGGGGTTGCCGACATCCGACCAAATGCTATGCAGACGATAGCTAGTGAGCTAACAGTACCACTGCCTATTTTCTATTATCGATGTATGGAGGAGAACCAAATTCCACTTGTATGGAAGCGAGGGGTCTTCACTCCCCTTCATAAAGGAGTTAGTCACACTGACCCTCCAACTACCGTCCAATAGCACTAATTCCTGTGTTATCCAAAGTGATGGAACCAATCACCGCAGATGCACTGGTGCAGTACCTGGAAAGCCAAAAGTTAATAGTACCAGAGCAAATGACTTTCCTCAAAAGCGTTCATGAAATATTAACCTATTAAGTGCACGTAATAGCTGGACTGAAGTTGTCGATGTTATAGCACGAGTCTATGTCATCTACCTGGATTTTAAGATGCAGTCGGTCGCTTAGACCATTGTATTCTTCTTCAGAAGTTTGGAAAATAAGCTACTGGTGACCCTATGCTGAGTTGGATTAACAAATTTTCTACATTAACTTCGGGAAGAGGTAAGTGTCCGAGAATCATTGTCAGATGCAATCGAGATAGTGATGCACAAGGCTCCCTGCTTGGAACTCGTCTATTCATGGTGTTCATTAACAATTTGGCGATATCAATTGCTTACCGTTTCCTATTTTTCGCTGATGATGTCAAGATATGCCGAAGGATCAGAGGATCGGACGACCAAGTACGGCTGCAGTGCGACCTTAACAAAGTGTCAAACTGGTCAGTTCGAAACGCCGTACCATTCGACGTAGACGTAGCGTTGTACAATTACGCCATAGATGTAACTACGTATTTGTGCTTCGGACAAAGGGATTACACACCAGCTTCAATGAAAGTGACCTTGGTGTGCTTGTACAGAAATATCTAGATGGTCCGAAAGAGGCAGAGGTAGGTTCGAAAAAAGGCAGCCGCTGCGTCGGCATGCCGCGACGGGCATTCGGGGAATGTGACCCATCAATCTTCCTAGTGATGCATAAATCCTACGTGCGCCGGCATGTTGAGTACACTATACAAGCTTAGCAAAGTGGGTTGAAGCGCGACCTAGAGGTGTTAAAGATACCACATCAAAGAGTAAGAAAGTATGTAAGAGGACTGCGCTAGCAATCCAACCACGGAAGGCTGAAATTGCTGGGTATTTGCTGCGGACTCTATCGAATTCTGCTTGGCAAGTTCATATCAGCCTGCCAGATATTGATCAACCCCAACCACTTATACCACCATTTGCTGAAACTTAGCTACAACATGTAGCTCAAAGTTAACTAGTTAAAATTGAAGGAACATCATAGCCGTCTGCAGTGTCGATATAATTATTTTTCCCTTCGCGTTTGCCACCTGTGGAACGCACTTCCAGATTCAGTAGTATCTTCCCCTAGCTTAGACATTTTCAAAAAGCGATTAGATATTGCTCTTAGCTCCCATCCTTTTTGCCTAAAATCCTCCTTTGTGGTTTGCGCTAAACATGCTTTTCTACAGGATGTAGGTATCGAATAAGCCCATGTGATCAGACACACTGTACTTTTCGCACACCTTATTTCAACAATGACTTTAACCCTGTGAATTTCTAAATGTTTATGCTCAATTTAATTAATTTTACACTGGTGTTCTCAATGTGTTCATCTCGGAAGACGTTCGGTAACTGACCCAGGCATATTTCTTTTGTAGGTTCGTCGTAGTTAGACCCAGGCAGACAGACACCACACATCAAGGAAAGCGCTAGAAGGCCGTTTATCCTATTGGGACTCGTCAGCATCGCGCACCCGTGGAATCCGGTCGGATTCGAACCCTCGACCATACACTTGCGAGTCAGCGACATGTCACAAAGCCACGGGCGACGGCAGCGGACCGCCATGACTGATATCTAACTGCGATATAGCGCGACTCATCCTCCACTGTCTTGCAGGTTGTGAATGTGCAGAGGACAGAAGTGGCCCCCAGAGCAACGACTTCCTTCGCAAGCCGCCAACAACCGAGGTGGCATGTAAGCTGCTGGTGGCTGTCTGCCTGGGTCTAACTGCGACGAACCTAAAGAAACATCTAATAAACCCCCTACTACTTACAAATTATCTAGATATATTTTAAGTTCATCATCTCTACAACAACCATCCTATGGGACGTGTCAAACACTTGCTCCTATCCCGTGACAAATCATTGTTCATTATAGACACTAATTCAGGCGTTACCCTTAAACAGACTGCAGACTTAATGCAGAATTGGCAAACGGACATTCATTGCCTAGTGGACAACGGTTCAGTGTTTGACTGGCCTGAGTTGTACGGACTGCAACAACAAGAGATGCAGATAGGTATTGCTGACGCAGGAGGCACTTGCTCAACAGTAGGACGGCAATTGTTTCGGTGCATACGGCATACTGCCTGAAGTATTGAAGTACGGCGGACCCGCGTTTGTAAATGGGTTGCAACCTTGTCGATTCGCGGGCCATAAAATGCTCATCTTCTGTAAGTCGTTACGAACCACTGCGTCTACCAATGCCTTCTTGTTGAGTAAAGCGGCGACTTATCTGTTAGCTGCGCGCTTAAATGGCTATACATTCAAGGTCGATAAGGACGTTGCGACCAAGTTTGGATGCGCGTTTTTAATTGTTAGATCTCTTGCTTGTTAAACAAAACGACTGAGCCATACGGACCCAGTGTGTGAGGTAGCTGCTCTCTTAGCAGACGACAACTCTGGTTGAGGACTATGTGGATAGGTAGCGGAGTTAGTTGTCTTAAGACCACAAAATGTGATAAGTGATAAGTGATTCGGAACATTGTTCGCATGTGTTTCCGCAGGAGCTGAGCGGGAGTTGCGAAATTGAAATGGGATGTAGATCAAATAAGGTTAATCCGCAGTGCGGAATCCACTAGAATGTGCTGATTAAGGTTGACCCAATGAGTGTAAGCACAAGTGTGTGCGATGCAAACTAACACAGTAAATATGATTTGCGTATGAGCCGGGTGAATTGATGTCCACACATAGTAATTCAAGTGCAATCTGCTCAACGATCTGCTGTGACCCGTGTAATAATTAGTACACCTAGTAAAATATTTACTGTAATTTTAACCTGTCATGTCGGCGATCTTTGATGTCTAAAAATAAGGCATCATCCACATCAAATGCAGCGGCCTCCGCTAGACCATAGTTGCTAATTTTCAGAGCCAAAAAGCTGACATCATCAACCTCGTATATAGGACGACAGTTACTGGTTTTACAGTACACCAAAATGAACAATTAGCTGCTTAAGTTTTCAAATTAAAGGGTACTAAGGAATATACCATATTCTGTAAAAATGGTCCCTAAATTATTACATAATAGACACTGGGTGAAATGCAGAAAATATACGAAAGTTTAGGATATGCAGGCAGCAAATGTTATGATTCAAACACTATTCACTCTCGCGGTTATCTAATACAGTCAGTGTAATCGTCATGTAGTGCTTCTTATCACCCATTTTCAATTCCACTACTCAATTTTATCATGGCATTAATTATGATTTTTGAAGTGCACAAATGATGCCATGATAGAAATGAGTAAGAACAATAACAATCTCAAGTAATTACAACCACTGCAGTATTAACCCATAAGCCAAGGCCTCCGCAAGGCCACATGAGAAAAGTGCAATTGATAGTCACCACGATATGATATTCCTCACAAGCACAAATTACGTAGGTTAAGCTTTATCTAACGGTAAATTCATAAACATAATTGACGCATCATCAGCATCAGCGGACCACATCTGCTTTGCGAGTCGGAACGCAACGTATTACCTGTTTGAATGAAGGAAAAAGTTTAGCCCGGTGACGTAGCTCTGAGTAGGCTTCTGCTGTTCGCTGTAACGTGTTTAGGTTCCTTTAAGCGGGTTTGTGTGTTGAGGAGACAATCAAGTTCTCGCTTGTTAGAACAATGAAGATATCAGGCCAATGGTTTCAGTGTGGCAAAAATAATATCAAGTGTGCAAATACTGTCACGTTTATCTTAATCAGTGGTCGAAATTTTGAGCCCTAAATGTGTGCATAGTGGAAGAAAACAGTATTAAAGTAAGAGGTATTTGTGTTACCAAATTTAAGCAATTTATGGATAACAACGTACTTAGATTGAAGGAGTATCACTTTGTTTCCGCTATACTACGGTCGTTGGATATCATGCTAGGCAAATCTGGTACACGAATAAGCCAAAATGAAGAGGCTGGTTGGCAACTATTTTTACGCACCGGCTGCGGCAGCCTTCTGAAGAAGCAGAGTTCGTATTTTAGCAGCTCTGTGCCAATGCAGTTAAATTCCTCTTTTGTACGATGCAAATAAATCGGGAAAGTAAATTTCTTGAATATATGCAATGGTTATTTTCCTAAACAAAAGAATAAGGCGGACATTATAATCATCATTTCGAATTGTATTTTAAATTGAAATGGTTTTATGGTGCTTTTCTGTACGTGGTTATATATAGGGTATGCTTCTGGGATCACGTATGTTATAGCTGAAAATTCACTGGCCAAAGTGTACAAAGCTGTTACTCACGACTTGATCCACCTGGAGTTAAGCAAAAGCTTGTAAGTCAAATAAGAAAATGTCACATTGGAGCGAAGGATTTCTCATAGATAAGGAGTGAGATTAAAAGTTGATGTTAAACAAACGTGTAGTGGGGAAGTTTCCGCGAATGGAAGGCGTACACATATTTTGGTTACGTTGTCGCGTGTCCCAGTGTCTTGGGTTAAATCATATGGTGCATTTAGTACAGTACATCGCCCAGTCGATTTCTGGATTCCGCCAAAATAGGAAGGTCGAAAAGAGATTTAGAAAACAATCCAGCAACAATCCAACACAGACATTCTGTGCCGCCAAATTCAAACGGTATCCTCTCAGTAAAGTGTTGCTGATGAATTTCAATAAGCGACACATTTATTGTAAGGACATTGAGGATCTGATACACCACCATGAGATCAACTTGCAGAATACGATATTTTTCATTGAAGTTCCTATGGTCTTTTTCTAGAATGGGAAGTGAGTTAAAGTATTTTTCCTTTACTGTTAGCTCTCCGTATTAGACTAAAGAGCTGTAAAGTCATGTTATTCCGGTTATGCCACATGCGAATGGCGTATTTTATGTGTGGTTTCACGTACGTTTTTAGCATTTGTAGAACGAAAGTGTAATCAAACGGTCAAACGCTCTAATCCATAAGCCCAATCGTTGGCTGGTTTATTTCACTGCCTTATCACTGTGTTTGGAACATTTTAGATGTTCCTGCAGTAGAACCCCAGGATTGCTCGCATGAGTAGCGTGCTGCGCCAACATGTTCTAATAATCGATATTCGTAGGAGCTTTGGTGGCATATGATCCTTATTTTGCACTCGCCAAGGTAAAACTCAACCATGTTCTAAGCCAAGCCTTGTCGAACTTATGTTGCAACGCTATGTGTTAGTCTACTTGCGTTTTGTCCTCTAAATACTCAAATCTTCTGCAAAGAATATTAAGTTTGAGGGCAACACTCCTGCGCGATCGTTTATAAACTCGAGGAATGGCTGTCATCTTAGTGCCGAGCATTGAACCATGCCACAATGAGCCTCTATCTGTTCGAACAGGTTGCTACGTACCCTAAAATTTAAGCACCGTTACAGTAGTAATGGATTCATCTAGCTCGGGATAGGATCACTTTTCTCATAGCTTCGAAGTTTGTGAAATAGAGTCTGGTGCTCAAGGCGCTCAAATGCCATCGAGAATTCATCTACCGCTTAGGTCCAGCTGGCACGGAATAAGAAGATTCTCGTGATACTTAAACGTTTACAGCGGAATCTATGGTGCTTCTGCTCCATGATATTTTAGCTCTCTAACTACCCAATGACTACTCCTGCGAACACATATTACCAGAATTTAACGAACCATAAATGAAGAGTAATCGGATGAGAGTCTGCGAATACAATACGCATGCCTCGGTGTAAGTGGGGATAAATGTAGCACGCTTGCACCCAGCGCTTAAAATATAGATTGACCAATGCAGCCAAGTTCTTTGCGGCAACCCTCAAAGCATTGAAGAGCATGTTATCAGAACCAGGTGAATTGCATTCGCGTAATTACTCCAGGCGCTACAGCACATCCGGGGTTGTGAACCTGATGTCATTATTTTTGGTTGTGATGTAAATTGTGAGAATGTTATGTGTCTTCGATGCAATTTGAAAACCACAGACAAATATATTTCTAAGAACGTCAGCTATTCCTTGGGTGGTTTGGGATTGTTCACAAGTGGTGCTTAGAAGTAGATTCTCGGCTAATCTTTTCGGTGTTGGTTAGCATAGTTTCATGGTAGTTTAGGATTAGAGCAGATCTTCTTCGCTAAATCCGGTTTGACAAGATGGCTTAATTCGGTTATGTAGGCATTCACATTTCTGTTGTTTGGATCGGATCTGCATGATTAACTAAGTTAATCTTTCATGCTCATTCTTTTCTGCGTCCGACTCCTAAAAATGAGTTTAGCATTTTCGAGCTAAGGATCCTTATCTATGGTGCATCGTCGGCTTCCAGTTAGTCTCATAATGACGCACCATATATTGAACCTGGGCCACTTCCCAACGTTGGGGCAGCTGCTGTACTTTCGCGCAACAACCAGCCAACGCGTTCAAGGATACAAACTGATGGTACCGGATTTGAAGCGCATCGCTCACTTGCTATGCTTCTAGCTTGAAATATTGGAAAATTCTGCTGGAGAAAATAGTTGAGGCGAAATCAGTGTTAGAATTTAAGTCTTTCCTCGACGCCTATTGCGCGGATTACAGGCATAGAGTGCGAATCGCAACCGGATAATATGTAGTGCAACTGTACTCTGCTGCTAAGGCGCAGGATAAGCGACTTGATTCCGTGCAGGTGCTCGATCTAGCAACAATGGAACAACAAGGATTTATGCTTTTTCGCTCGCTGATTTCATTATTCAGTATCCAGTTTGTTTCCAAAGTGCTGATCAGAATGAAGAGATCACCCGAAGCCACAGTAGGGGTAATTTTGTTGGAAGTAAAAATTAAATGATCATTATGACGTCCGGTTGAGCGTGGTGACGTGGTAAAATGCAGTCCACTTCGATTTTTCTGTTGAGTCTTTTGGCAGCAAATGTTCTAGAAAGGTGGTGTTGCGTTATCACCTCGTCCAAAGTGCTACTTATGGTAAATTTTCGATCATTGGCATAGTTAAGATACAGAATCGCATGTGTGTTCCTTGTACTGACTCTCGTGAGGAATTTACGAGATTATGGTGTGGTATATTAGCGACCATATTTTGATTTCGGCATTTAACCGCTTACCAATTTAGGCCGAAACCTCAAGCGCATGCAAGTTGAAATTCCTCACAAGGAGAACATGTGTATTAGACTTATCGAGAACGGTTTTAGACCAGAGGCTAGACGTTTGTCTAATTATAGTGTGGTGATGGTAGGACGGTGTACGAGGACAACCAAATGTTTCGTCGCTTTTATTTTGCAGGCGGCACCCAAGAGAGTCCACAACTTAAAACTCTGGACCGGCAGCGATTTAGGGATATAGGTCTCTGCGATGGTACTGTATCATATCATCCCACCTACTATGTCGACATTTACGTAGGACAGCCATACCGGGTAGTGCGAAGTTATTCCCCTTGATTTCATGGTTCATCCGAGTCTCATTTAACAGTATCGGGTCCGTAGACATTGGGGCATGGCGAGACTGAAACAGATAATTTGTTGAAGAAGCCCTGAACATTGGTATACATGCAGGCTAGGGCTTTGAAAGTTAGCTGTTTATCTGAAGGTGTGAATGACAGCAGCGAGCTATTGCCAACTTTTGTGAGAAGGTTAACTAACCGTACTTTGTGCGAACAGTTGCCACTGAACATTTAGCTGATTCATATTGTTCGGTAGAAGGATCATAGGAGGAAGTTTCCGTATTGAAAAAGTCACTGCGTCTTCAACTGACGGTTGGGTTTCCGTGGTCAGTCTCGGAAGTCACACATATTGGCAAATGTCAGACACTGCTGACTTTGCTCACATTCAATCTTTTGAGGTTGCCCATCATACAGTATTATTAGTATCTCTCATGGGAGATTGTTTCTCCACTAGGTCATTTATTTGGATTGGAACAAGACCTGTACCCCCTGAGGCGAATACCCTGTAACCTGAGGATAGGTTTGTCATATGATCGGTTTTAGGATCACGTTGTATAGAGAGAGCGCCTGACAACGTTAGCACCACTCATCCTGAGTATGGGCTTGAGCTTTAGGTACATTATACGCTTAGAGCTTAGGCACATTATTAATAAAGACTGATATTTGTTGTTCAATTGTTCGTGTCCATCAGTGTTCTGCTTCGTTTATTGGCGCTTTATACACATGATATTTAGGAAGTTGGAACGCCAAATAACTCTGTCCGAGTGCGGGTGATTAGTTAAAGCTAAGCGCAACCATTGTTCGCTGACTGGAGCGTCACCCTTAGTAGCCGTGTTTTTCCCGTAGTAGGTCTCCTTTAATTGCTTTTGTTGCATTCCTCTAGTTTTAACTAGTCGGCTTAGGCGTTGGGCTGTCATTCGTCCAGATCTCAAAGTTGGCATCCGCCGCTGCCCCAAACAGGATTTCGGTCAATCCGACAGACAATTCTACCACATTTCCATACATGCGACAGCAGAAGGTACGGTGATCACCTCCGCTACATTTT
>CALYDF020001072.1:0-16180 GCA_944474145.2 Dicrocoelium dendriticum | reverse complement strand
GATCCGGTAAACATTTGTCCTGAGTTTCAGACAAGAATTTCAAGCACTCGCTGCGGTTGCGCGATGACAATGAGTGTCTGGTTCATAAGCCCCCTGTGCAGTAACAGTCCGCCTATGCTACATTAAGTGCGTTGGTGGACATCTTATATACCATGCTGGCCTACTTGAGGTAGCCAGTCAAGCCTGGTTTGGACAGTCACAGCCTTCAAGGATTGTCCGTCGTTGCCTGCCTATGTTTTCATCTGAGTGCAGTGAAATATATTGCATCCACAATTGATGTCACCCACAGTTGCCTTACTATGCGATCCGGGCTGTTAGTTATCATAGTGTACTAAGCGGAGGCTGGTCGAAGTAGTTCTGAGCGCTGCACACTGATTTCACACTGCCACGAACCTGGAAGACACAAATCCAGGACGGTGGTTCTGCTACAATTTCGAAGACTGCGCAATCCTAAGTTCAACCACAACGATGTGCAAATAATTTATACTTTTGAGACGATTAAAAGTTCCTTCACAATACAAGATGCATGGTACAATATTCTTAGTCATCATGTATTAGTCAATCATGGTATTCTTCCTTACTTTAAATGTCATATAAGGTGGATTTCCCCTTTTAATACTAGGGCAATAAAGTTTCCGTTATCCGACGTTCTGATTTTGAATATTCCGTAGCACTGCTTGCTATGCGCTTTATCCCCGTCAAATTCTTCCGAGATCCTGCTTGTTTCCCTTTGCGCACCCTCGACATTACAAAATGCATCCTGGTTGTTATTCAGTGACTACCTCTCCTGTTGCCTGTCTCGTCGGACTGTTGAAAGTGAGGAGAGTGATTGCCAGTCTAGACTATGACTGTTAGTATTTTGAGCACGGTAGGCTGAACTACACAACGAACAACTACCAGTGTCAAAAGAACAAGAAAGAACAACATTTCGACAGCATAGTTTGAATCCAGCTATTCCGCATATTTTTGTCACCCGTTTACATGTACTTAGTGGATTGGAAAGATTCCATACAGAGATCATCAGGGTGTAATATATACCACGTGCATTCATATAGCCGCTATATGAATGACTTTTTTGTCGTTGTACACAGTGCCAAGCAAGCAGAACAACTAACGTTGACCCTAAGTAACTGTTACCACGCAATTGAATTTACGGTTGAGGACAAATATTACAACGCTTTCCAATTTTAGATGTTCGCTTAAAAGAAACCCGTATGTTGATATTTAGTGTTTGCGGATTACAAACGAGCTCCGGTTCGTACCATCTTTGCGATAGCTAGCCAGCTATGCTCAGTGGAAACGATTACATGTGAGCTGCAACGTGTTTCATCTAGAGTACGCGCAAATGGACGTCCTAGCAAAGCACTCAAGCTGGGACGCGGAAACCGAGAACGAACAAACGCCCGACATCCCTAAGAAAAAGGTGTTCTCAAAGATGCCATTCAAAGAGGACTGAAATGTCAGAAGATTCAGATATCGCTTCTGTCAATCGATAACATAGGTAGTACGCTACTGAGCATGTGGTTTGGCATCAAGTTAAGAAGTTGCTGTGTAAATCCACCCTGGACATGACAGACACTTGCGCTTCACTATAGGCGCTGTCTGCGTATTGTGCTGTTACGAGCTCTGTAAATGCATTGTAAGCAAGAGTTGTGAAGCCAACGTCATCGTCCAACAAAGCTTCAGGATCTCGCTGCCTTCTGATGACAATATGTGTCGGCGTAGCTTGCACGTCGGCAGCAACGTATGTCACTGCGTGCAAAAACGCCTGCTTGATTGACTGCCAGTAATAGTTGCGCATGTCACGGTTAGCGTGCGCGGATCCCACTGTAAATTATTCACAACAAGCTGCAAGGACTTCGGTATGTGAGAGAACAGCGTTTGGCTGGTTTCCGTATTTGCCTGAATTAGCCGAGTGGAATTTGTGCGCCCTCAATATTTATTGGCCTTGCCGTGCTGCCTGCGGCAATGATGCAGCATTTAGCAATGCGGCAGCCTTTGTAGCAAAGTGGTGTGTTTGGTTGCCGATTGATGCGATTGACGAAGTCTCGAGATTAGTAGTCAAGTCACTGGATGTAATAGAGTGGTTTCATCTGTATTCATAATCATTTAAATGGTCCTATTTTGTGAGCCGCTTGTGACATACAGACTGGTGTGGATCACCGGCCTGGAGTACCTGTGTCAAATTCATACGTTGTTATTGGTATTCCATTAGGGGACAACCAGGCTCGCCTAAGCCAGAATTCCATTTGAATGGGCGTTCGGTTTAGTACGATGCGCGGTGCTTGGACGGTAGTACGTTTTGCAATCTGTCACGACTTTTAAGTATTCCGTCGCAGTCACAGCGTTTATGAACTGAAGGAGTACGCGAGAACTGCGATGCTAGCTATGTGATCGTAAGAAGTCACTTTTATTTCTCTTTGCTTCAGCTCATCCGGAATGCAACGAAAAAGAGCATGCACGTCGGGTATATTATCAGTAGGTTTAGTGGAGCTCAATTTCTATGTATTCGGTTTCACACTGCATATAAACTGCTACAGTGATATTATGATACAACGTGATATAACGCGCTCGTGTGACTGATATTATGGAGGTTTGCTAAGTGATAATGCAGTGCAGATTTTGTGCTATATATAACACATTCCTATATATATATATATATATATATATATATATATATATATATATACATGATTGGGACCGCGGCCATTTATACCCCCTACATACACGGCAGATATTAAATATGTGCACCCGTTATTTCTGCGAGTGCTCCACATAATCGGGTAAGCGCAACGTCAAGTCAACCGCAATGTATGCTTGCTACATCAACCCTCTCCTTTCACAAGGTATAGCGGCAATTGCGGAGGGCACAGTACACCTACCCACAAAGTTATTGTCAATGGACGCATTCACAATGCTCCCGTACTAATTTACAGCTCAAATCATCCGCGATAACAATGATTCACACAAAAGTGACGCGAACGCTGATTTCACAATTTATGGTATCTTCTCATTACTTTTGCTTGACGCCGGATTGAATATTAACAAACGTTATTTCCTAAGCATGCTTGTACATATAAACGAGGTGCAAGCAATCCTCGTTACGGAAACGTGGTATCTCGCTGATATATTGGACTGTAATCAAATTACCCCACCACTTTCACAACTTTTTCGTAAAGATCGCTGTAAAATAAAAGTTGGAGGCTGCCTCATGCAACTTCATCACATATGTACAGCTGAACGGTTTAAACATCTACCGCTGGCAAATGTCCCTGATTCTCTCTGGTTCTCCGTCTCAGGAGCTTCCGTTTACCTGCAACTATTTGCAACCCGCCAACTTCATCTAACATGAATGTTGTCCATCTCACTCTGCTTTCGATTTTGCATCGGAATAGATGCACAAAGAAAGCGTCATTGTAGGTGGTTTCAAAGCATTGATGATACACTGCTTTGCCCAGTCCTTCTTGTCTATACACAGCCTTCATTTATTCAGCCAGAGTTGGTTGTACACAATGGGTTACTATGCCAACTAGGTTGACGAACACATTAAACGTGATGTTTACATTGGGTATGGCCAACTTACAGAGAGACGTTTCAGAGAGCATCCTTGGTAGCGACGGCAACAGGATAGTCTTAACTTTCACCATTACAATGGCTTCCAAACAAGTACCTCCTTCCTACTACACCAGCCGCAGTATTAGATGGAAATCTTTCCGGTAAATAATCTGTTCCTGCGATTGTGATGCCTTCTTTCTCTTCAACAATGCATGCAAAGCCGTGGAGCACTTCTATCGTTAGTTTCAGTAAGCCATAACCCTCGTTACGGCAAAATAACAACAAATCTGTGGCGTTTTAAAAGAAGCAGCCGAACGTTTGATGAGTCAGAAATCCAGTAAATAGATCATGCGCTAGAAAACGATAGGATAGGTAACAATGATGCAAGCAATTACACTTGATGGGCAGAACACATAAACATCACGCAACCCTACGAATGACATGTAAAGCAGAAGAGCTGGTCTGACGTCTCCGTCGAAGAACCAACAAACGCTTTTCATCGCTCACTGAACTACTGGACGATTTCCAAGTGCACTTATCTCTTTCTTTTCCACCTACATTACCGTTGACAATAAAGTTATACTTACACTAATGCTCCATCTTAAAGGCTATTGCTCACCGAAATATCCACCAAGCAACACATTTTATTCAACCGTTCTCTATTCTGAAAGCTGAGAGCATTCCTTCATCCGCCATGAAAGTAGGAGGGCCTGATACGTCACTGCGCCTTTTGTATATGCTTACTGTTTAGCAGGTATCCAAATAATCTGCAGTTCAATAAAAGCCTTCATTCAGCAGCTCGCGCCACAACGGTTGCGCAGAACAGGAGATTGACAATAACAGGCCAAGAGAAAACACTCCTAAAATACCTGGATTACACGTGAAATCGGTAGAAAAATGTGAGGAAGTTTATCGACTCACTGGAGCTGATAGAGAGGTCCTAAAATGGTTTCCTTGGCTAACGATTGTACACATTCTGTTAGCTGCATTACCTGAACTACATAACGGACTCCATTGACTCAAACTATGCTATATAAATTCTATGCTTGAACATGCAGAAAACATTCGATCGGAGGCCTCACAAATGGTTAACGAACCGGAATGCTTAGTTTGAAGTCCACAACACATTAATTGGTTGGGTATCATCATACTTGAACGGTCCCGCTACAATAGTCACCTTATGCAACTATTGCTCTTCCCTGCGTCCAATTACCAGCGGGAGTAAACAAGGATGTGCGCTCAGTACATTAATTTCCCTTCTTTGTGTCAATGATACCAGTTCGGTTAACAAACATGGCGTGCAGTATTTATTTGTTGGTGATATAACATTTATCCACAAGTACCGAGGATTTGAGCTTCCGAATGTACTACCACACATTCATGAATACATTCATTCGCTTGAGACTTCTTGCGACAGGTAGACGATGTCGTTTTAAGCACAACGGTCAAGTATCATATGTTGCGGCCGCTTGACACCCGAAGTATCTATTGCATATAACAGCGAACGCGTCTGTGTACAACTTTCTATCCGTGAAATTGGAATCATATATATATGTACTTTTAGTTTTTTAAGAACCTATTGTGTACCAGACAACACGAGCCGCACAATCGTTCGCCATGTTTTGCGGTATGTGTTTTCGGATTTGCCTCTCCCTTTGTTCAGCCGCAGGACGCCTGCGCCTACAGATTTATCGTGGGTGGCTTGCGCTGTACCACCCGCAGCTTTAACCGCACACCCCGTATAGTGTAATCCTGAAGGAATAAGATCGGAATACATGTGAATTGGATCCAGATTTCATGAGCGTTCCCGGCACGCACTTCTTCATATGCAATCACAAGCACGCTCTATTTGGTAATCAATCACACACATGGCTCTGGTGGGACCGTAGTTCGCTGCACACTGGGTGCATTGAACCACTCTTTCTGTACCTGGCACGGCCAACCAGACCGTGCACTTGGTCCCATCTAGCAACGAATAACTCTCTGCTGGAACCAATATGGACGAGGTAGTGGGTAATAGACAGGTAGGCACCTTGTCAACATGAGCATCAAGTGCAGCCGCACCGGTGATATATTAAGCGACAGCTATTTACTTGAAATAACACCATGAAAAAGATATATCTGTTTAAGCATACGGCTATGCAGACATCACTCTTCGCTAAATTAGCATTATAAGTAAGTAAGTTGACAAAAGTTCCGCTTCATTTTCAAGGCGTCAGAAATGGTATTTTATGGACATGTCACAAACGCCAAAATGCTATCCATGTTAACTACAATTAACGTAACGACGTGTGCAAATTAATGGAATATAGTTCCCGTAAGCAATAGTGAGGCAATAATGCAAACCCACCACCTGAAATACGTATCCTTATCCACATGTTCATTGTACAGGTTAGCTGCAGGTGGAAGGCGCCGCAACTTTTATGCCTCAATACTAAAAAGCAGAAGAAAAACTACAGCAGGAGCACGCTTGCTGAGTCCTCAGTCACGAATGGACGTCGTTCCGTAGAGCTAACAACAGGTTAACGTGCCGCAAAAAACTATATCATGCCAGGTGAATGAGACGTTGTTTCTTGTGGAATGCTAAGCAGGAGTGAGTGGACAGATTAACTCACAACACATTAGCCATTTGGGCCGGCTCTTCGCCATATCCGCAAATGTGTCCAACCAATCGTGTTCCTCATCCTTAGGACCCAAGCCGGAAAGTCGTGATGCACCAATCGACTCCAACTTCAAAGTAAGGGAGTTCATTTATCTCGACCAACTCATCGGTTGGCCTCCCGCCTTCTCCCCTTCCAGCCGCACCCCTTTCTCGCAAACAATGCCTGTCGTGAGAGTCGGTGTGCTGGCATGCGCAATACGCGGCCCAGCCATCGGAGCCTGGTGCGTGATATAACGGTGCTGAGGGGTACACTCTCTCTTCATGCACCAAATACGCGACGCCGGCAGGCTCATTGCACACGCGGTGCATCCACCAGACCTGAGCTAAGCTGCGAAGGCAGCGATGATCAAATGTGACGAGCCAGTTTATGTTTGTCGACCGGATGTGCTAGGTTTCACAACCATATAGGAAAGTTGAACGAATAGCTGCGTTATACACTCTGTCCTTCATGTTGCGGCTGCACCCAGTTAGCGTAGAACTGCAAACGCACGTCGAGCTTTTGCTATACGGTTAATAACATCATCGATCTCATCAGCGCTAATGCAGCCGCCCCGGTACTTGATTTCCTGTACGACCTTTACATGGTCAACATAAATCGAGACGCTTGACTTCTAAACGGAAACAGATAAACTGACCTTGTTCGCAAGGTTGAACGTGGACTTGCCAACTGAATTGAATCGATGCCCTGAATTGTGTGTGATTTGAAACTAGAAGACAAGCGGCTATTGAAACAAGGTAGGGGAGAGCCAAGAATTGAGGGATGGAAACTGGGGGGAGAATAGGGAAGTTGGAGCTGGACGATAATGATGAAAAAGCGCAAGAAGGAGGATAAGAAGACGGAAAGGCTGAGCAGTAGCATCCATACTTCTAACCGCCCTGCTCGATGCAACAGATAAAGCGCCGTTGATTTTTATCTGCGACGACCGGAGCGAAATAAATTGTTAGAGAAAAGGTTCATTGTTTTGCGTGGGCAGAATGCGGTCAGCTTGCCCAGGTCTAGACATAAGAACGATTAGAGTTCTCAACCAAAGCATTTGGTTGCGAAAACTTACAGCAATGCTGTGGGGTTCTGTCAGTGGACTACAGAAAGCCAGTTTTTTGGAGTAAAGACCCGCCCTCACTCCAACCCCTAAGCTGGAGGACCAGGAGACTGAGTTTGCTGGCCTCTATCCATTGCCCAATCTGTTATGAGTGGATCTGAAGGTGCAAAAAGCAACACCCAGCATAGCTCAATGGATCACTGAGGCACACGAACCATCGCACTACCTTAAGTTTCAGTCTCGTTGCGATGGAAATAAAGACTTTCGGCTAACATCTCCCATAACATGCATACAGTCACAGCCGCAATCGAACCATGGAAATACTTATTCGTCCCATCCTGGTGTATCACAGTGTAATCTGAGGCAATATAATTAAATCAGACCGAAGATCGATAGAAAGCATTCAACGGACCTCAACTGGGCACGTATTAAAAATAAGCTCTATCCTACACTCGCTGGAGCAACGCCAGCAACTCCGTTTTTATCAGCTTTGGCTGCGGAGACTATAATAAAACTGAAGATAGCTGCACAACCGTATTCATGCCAATACCCAATGCAATCGATTCATCCTTAACGTTGCAAAAAAATTACACGCGAGCCCTAGGTAAAAACATATTATCTTTATAATATCCTTATAATAACCTTCGTCTCACCCTGTGCGCTTCGCTGAGAAATCGGTTGCCATTCATCATCAGGTCACGTGAGACTGTGCAAACTTTCCGCATTAAGGTTGGAAGCCACCTCTACCTAGACACCATTATGTCCTTTTTTCATGAGGAATATTATTTAAACATCCAATCAATGAAAGCCCAAGTAATGTTTGATAACGTACGCATTGTAATAACCCCTCAGTTTCTACAACATACTCAAACTGCAAATTTTCCTCCTACCACCGCATAAGACAAACACATAGGGTAAATACTTTGCCAGAAATGCAGACAAATATACGAAGCTAGCGTGAGGTTGCTCTTTCAAGAGCAGGAAAGCACCTGTGCGTGTGTTCTGTGTCAAATAGTGTCACAGCTTTTTACTTGATGAGAAAGGTGCCCATCGTTATTTATATTATCATTCTTATGATTATCTGCATGCGGTATATTGTTTCGATCAGGCAATACTAACCTGGAGCCTTAATGTGCCACTGGTATGGTGCACCTTGATCCGAGCGCAAATTGCACGCGCTTTACGTTTCGCACTGCTAGGACAAGCGCTGGAAATTAGGCACAGGGACACCGGCTACCGGCCGGGTCAGAATACGAACCAATGGTGACTCTTTCCGATAAAAGAGCTGGTGAATAGGTACTGAGGAAGAACGTGTAAACACGTCATCCTAGGTTGACCAGCTACACTCAGGCGTACTGTTGGTGACCTCTAGCACTGACATTCTCATCCCTCTCTGCTTTCGGTTAACAGCAATGTGTCAACCTACTCGGAAGCATACGTGTCCCCATAGACGCTTGCATCTAGTCCTGTGCATACATCCATGGAATCCCGTTATCTAATGTCCAAACAATGGCCAATAACAGTGTCAGTGATAATGTTTGGATGTAAACCCTCAGGGTGAGAATTAATTGATGATGGCGTGAACTTGAATGTACAACACGCTATTTTGATTTTCGTACCACGCTAATTTATTAGCACTATGTTTGAATTTGCCTTTATAATGGTGTACTACGATTATTATTTCCTTTACCCTGACACATATAATCTTAAGCTTTGCTGACGCTATGATGTATCCTGAGATGTATGTATGGAGTCAATCAGGTTTGGTTTTACTTAATCCAGGTGTTATTTAAACAGATTAAAATAATTGCAACGCAACAACAAAGATCTACTTATCTCTTTATTTGCCTAAATGTTTAGCTAGGCAAATAAGCGGGTTGTTATATCATTAACTTGTCCTGTCAACAAGCTGTTAAACCTTTTTCCAGTAACAATTAATGAGGCTTAGTTCCAATACGCACTACGGGCATTCGTCTTGCATGCGAATTAACTTCCTCAAACTGTAACTTCAACAAACGTTTATTTAGCTGTTACGTAATGTTCTGCATCCTTCAGAAGAAAAGTCTAATAAGTTAAGTAGGTTTGTGAAGGCGGTTCTCGTATATGAGAAACATATTTCTTCTGCGCTATTCTAAAATAATGGTACGGACAAACGGTCGTTCATATGCAAATACCTAACAAACGCAAAGCTACAAGTATGAAAGCAAAACCAAGCGAAAGTTTGCGTTCAAGAATACTTGCGTGAGGAATATGCAGTCAAACCGTAGAAGTACAGCGATGCTGCTGAACTTTAAGCTTAATGTTAACAGAACAAGGGGGCATTTCGTGTTTTTTCCTTTAAAGTTAAGCAAAGGTATTTTTAACTACCTAAGATGAACGGAAGCCGGCATTTCGCTTACAAACAGCGACCATCATGCAATAATGTAAAACAGCCTTTTTAAATTTTCATTCTTCTAACGCCAAACTCGAAATCAAGTTTAGGCTTGAGGTGTGCGTACACCGCCGTAAGACAAATTGCTTACATCAAAAGGTAAGCATAGAGCTAAACATTGCTATTTCCGAAAGGTAAGCAATCCAGCTGCCAGACATTCTAATGATAAACTTTAGTTACATAGGTGTGGAATGGAACATTCCGATGCGTAAAGGATACCTTTAAGATGCACACTTGTTAGGATAATACCTAATGTTTCACAAACGCCTGGAATATGATGTTCAATAAAATACTGTGTAATAATGCATTAATGATAGCTGCTGTCCTCTATTTTGCCTACTTAGCATTAATCGATTACATTTTATGCATCCTAAACGGCTGAAGCAGAGTTTGCATAACATTCCTAAGTCGTATAACGCTCATGCACACCTTCATTTACCGTCTTTCTTCATGATAGGGTTCACGAAATTGTATTAGTCTCTTGTGGTACAACTTAATTTAACTCATCGAATTAATTATGGTAAGTGCACTTAAATTTACTTAGGCCATTATGCATTTAGGTACCCGCTATAATAGTAGCTATCGAAAAATGACTCCAGAGACTGGAGAACATCCTAAGGTATTCGGATTTAAAAACACCATAGCAGTCGAACAGTGCGAGTGATTGAAGGAGATGCTATCATATCAAATGTCCACAGTTACTCCATCTGAAACTAATATAGTACTCAGGCGGCGACACGGCGCTGCGATTTTAAAGGACGAAAAAGAGAAATGTATGCAAATTTAGATCTTAAAGAATGATAATAATTGAAAATGGATTAAAATGGTAACTGACTGACAGAATCCCTACATCCGGAAAGCAAAGAGAATAGCACTTGCGCTAGAGGAGGTATCATTTAAGTACCGGTCAATAGCGGGCATACTGTAGCGCCCAAAAAGATAACTGCGACTTTTATGTACAATTTCATTTCTCTATAATTAAAAATTACTCTTTTTGTTTTAATCTTCCGTGCATCAGGTTCACCGGTTGCTTGCTTCGAAAGTTGTCGCGCTTACGCTTGCTCCTGTCTCTCTTCATCCGTCCACGTTTTTTATAGTCCACGGAATATATCTTCGCTGTGTCCTACTTAAGGTACCTTCTGATATCCGCGCTCGATTACGCTCACAGCCTCGGACCAATATTAGGAAGTAAATAAACCAATTGTGCATTCCTCGACGATGCAAGCTGTTCCCTAGAAGGAACAGATCAACTAATGATGCAAACTCTCCAGGACATTGCATTAATATTTTTTCAAAAATAATAAGGAAGGCAACTTTTAAAGTAGATGACACAAATTACTCAAAATTGTTCCGATGTTATTCTCTTGTCATGGAACCAGAATTCTTCATAATCACCTGACGGATGTTTGGGCTGAGAAACAATTAAAATGAAAGAGAAGGTGCTGTGGTCCGAAATGTTATGTGTATGCGCTTAGAACATATTTCAATTCACCATAGATTTGTTTTCGAAAGCGTTGTCTAGGAGCTGTGATGTCCCGAACATATTAATAGCGTTTTGGATGCTTGACTGCTTACTAATCGCAAGCTTGAAATTGCAGTGTGTGCAGCATATTCCAATATCATTTGGAAGTTTGTCTGAAATGTTTGAGTAGTGGGCTGGAAAGCAACGTTCTCTGATTCTCGTCGAAAGTTTCGTTTGTTACAGATTTGATATGTGCTGTGTAAAGAGATGTGAATGCCGTTATCGAGACTGCGAATTTGACGATTTATGACCCTGTAAACTAAGCATAAGTTCAGTTTCATTCTTCGAAGGCAAACTGGGTCAAATGCAAGTTTATGATATCGTTCTCTGTAGGTCAGCCCATTGGTGAACCCTATTCTCAAGCATGTTTAAACTATTATCATTTCCATTTTTTGGTGAGTTTGTTCCCTTTTCGCAATTCGATAATTGTGTTTACATGTTTCTTGACCGATTTTGGTAGTTTCGTCGCGTTTCTTCCCATTCTTGGTCTGCTAGATTCACAACTCGAAAGCGACACCTGGGTCGTTATCTAGTATGGATATGCTTACTTGGTTGTTCATGGAACACAGCCCAGAAGTTTGGTTTGCCATATTTAAGAGCGAATTCGAGAATAAGAGCCTTCAGACGGAGCTTTCGAAGTACAAACAGCTCGTCCCACGCCTGCCTTCCTCGGCTGTGACGCTGGTACAGGACATTCTACTCTACCCATCGAATAATGCAGTCCGACACGAGAAAGCAAGCGATGTTAAAGGCGTTGCAGCCCAACGTACGGGAACCACTTGAACACATTAATTGTCTTACCCTGGGCTATTGCAAGCTCCCGATGCTCCGCGAATTTCAACGCCTCGCTAACTCTTCTTCTTGAGCGAAAAGGAGTTAAGGGAGCAGTGGTTTGCACGTCACCCAGCGCCGATGTCCGTACAGTTATCTATGATTTTAGAGCCATTCTTGCATGAACTAGCAACGTAAGCAGATGCTGCATTCGAATGTCTTCAACAGCAGACGACCAGTAGCTTCGGTAAGGTATTCTCACCGATACAAACGGAGTATCATATTTGCTCCAAGTCGTCAGCCACGTCTGACCCCAAACACAAGGCAACTGAGCTACTTTGTAGCAGGATGGCAACAGAGTAGGGGCAGAAGCAGCATGTGTACGGTCCGACGCTGACCATGTTTTGGCAACCGATCATTGCGGCCCATCTGTGTCTGCACCAAGTACTTCCCGTCCGACACGAAAGCGCAACACTTTCTCTGCGGGTTCTCAGTTAGATAATACTAAACTCTTCGAAGGACTATGTTGGTATTAATGCCATTTGGGTGCAAAAGTTCGACATTGTTGGGCTCTTTACATTAGGCACGACTCAGCCGCTTTAGGGAAAGCGAACAGTCCGTATACTAGCATGATCTACGTTAAGGATAGAAGTACTTCCATCACTTCCCTTATAGACACTGAAGCGGAAGTCAGCGTCAACCCTGCGAACGCGAATAACGAGCACTTAGAGCCCAAGTACAAACTGCATGCGCTTACCGGTTCTCCGATAGCTTCATTCAATAAGCGCATGAAGATAATGAACCTCAATCGCCGTCGAGATTTTCAGTAGGTTTTCATGGTTGTGACTGTGCCCTTCGAAATTACCGTCATTGCTTTCCTCTGCCGTTGTAAGTTGCTTGCTGATGCTGTTCGCCAGAGACTTTTAGACGACTGTACAAAACTAGGTGCTTTTGGCATCCTTTCCGATGTCCAGTTAATCAGTCTTGTTTTTCGGATAGCGGACTCACCGTCCTCTTTCTCTCCGAATACCCGCAACTGGTTCGACCGGCTGCCGAGTTTCCACCAGACACTACAGATCTCGCTCACCGCAGAGTCATACGCGGTTAACCTGCTAGCGCACAACCAAGACAGTTTACTCCGAATAAACTATGTGCAGCATGAGCGGAATTCGATAACATGCTTCAGCTAGGTATCATCACGCTTTGTAATATCGCATGGGAGACGCCCCTCCACATCGTCCCGAAGAAGGTCATGGGGTACTGGCGTTCTTACAGCGACTGTCGAACGTTGAATACGGTTACCACACTCGATCGCTGTCCGATACCACACACCGTGGATCCCACTGCTAGTCTGGCAGGTAAAAACCTCCTTAGCAAAGGTGATGTGGTAAGCGCTCACAAGCAAATCCCGGTAGCCAAAGCGGATATAACTAAGTCCGCCGGGACGGCTGCATTTGGTTTGTTCGAATTGCAGCGCGTACCATTCAGTCTAAAGAATGTCGCGCAAACATTCCAATGCTTCATCGACCAAATTTTCGTGGCCTAAACTGCGCTTACACGTATCTCGACGACATTTTATCTTCAATTCTTCACGAGTAAACACGTGTCACGTTCAAAAACTTTTCGATCGTTTATCTCAACACGCGGTGACGAGCAACGCAGGAATGTTTTCTTTTTGTGTAAGCTCAGTAAATTTCTTTGGTCATCGTATTTCCACTGCAGGCGTCGTGCCACTGCAGGATACATTTTGAGCCATCATCGATTACCCCGAGCCTCATTCTTTTAAATAGCTTAGGTGTTTGATGAGTTTGCTAATTTACCGATGTTTCATTGTCAACTGCGTGACGATGATGCAACAACTCACGAGACGTCTGCGAGGGAAATTCAAGCACCATGAATTTCCTTAAGTAGAACCCGCTGCTTTTAAGTCGCTAGACAAGGCTGTTGCCAGCATTGCTCCTGTAGCGCATCACGACCCGGCAACCCCACAGTGTCTCAATACTGATGCCTCGGACGTGGTAGTCTGAGTTGTTTGGCAGCAAAGAGTAGGTGACACGTGGCAGCCCTTAGCGTTTTTCTCTAAACGCCTACAACGTGCAGAATCTCAGTACGGTATTTTCGGTCAAGCACTACTAACCATATACTTAGCGATAAGGCACTTTCAACACTATCAGGGTGCTGCACGTTTGCCGTCTTAACTGATCATAAGCCACTGATGTAGGCACTTAGCACAACAAACCCCCTCCCCTAGGGAATGGTGCCACCGAGACTATATCGCTCAGTTTACTACCGCCAAACGACATGTCACAGTTGTGCACAACGCCGTCTCGATGCAGTTTCCCGATTCCAAGCGATCTCCGCTGTTGCTGGCACTGCAGTCGACCTGGCAGCCATGGTCACAGCACAATTCAATAATCCAGAGGTTGATCTACTAAGCAGGTTTGCCTCTCTATACCTACAACACGTTCCACTGACCTAATAAGGTAAAACCATGCTTTGCGATCTATCTCCAGGTATGCCGCACTCAGTAGTCCCACGCAAGTTTCGAATGACCGCGTTCGGCACGTTGCATGGCTTGTTTCATCCAGAGGATCGTGCAACGGTTAAACTCATAACCACACTTTCTTACTTTGGCAGCTGTTTGCCCTCCGTGGCAACGCTTGAAATTGCAAAAGCACGCCAAATACCGAGTAAGCGCGTTTCCAGCGCCAGACGCATATTTTCACGTGCACATAGACCTCGTAGGTCCTCTGCCGCCGTCAAATGTTTCTGTGTACCTGCTGACTAGCTTGGACCGATACGCCATATAGCCACAGGCTATTCCTATTCCGAATTGCTGTTCGGAAACAGTAGCAATACAATTGTAAAGCAATGGGTAGCTCAATACGGCATCTCCGCTATCGTGACTACTGATGCGCGTCAAAGTTCTCATCTACGTGTATCTCGTTGCTCAAGTATTTAGGTTTTCTCCATGTCTAGATGAAGGCATATCACCTGGCCACTAACCGCATGATGAAGCGTTTTCACCGCCAGTTGAAGGCAGTGCTACATGCGCACACAGCTCCTTAATGGTCTGAAACACTTTTTCATTATCCTAGGCTTAAGAAACACTGTTAAGACCGACTTCTATGCAACGCCAGTGCAACTAATCTATGGCTGCACGCCATGTTTGACTAGACAAATGGTGGCACCGGCCTTGGCTTCAATATCCTTTGACTACAGAAGTCATACCGACCGATTGGCTCACCAGATGCGCGAGCTACAACCACCCGCTCCTCGATCGCAGAAGACGTAAGAGTACGTGCCAGAGAAGCTGCCTACTGGATCACAGGTCATTTTTCACACAGATGATATTCCATAGCCTTTTCGGTCGCCGTACATGTGACATTTCGAGCTGCTACGTCGTAGAATAAGACGTTCACTACAGACCGCGGTGGCTGACACGAAGTTGTCGCCATCGATCGCCTCAAAGGAACTTTGATCGAAGAAGATACTGAGCCTATGACAAATTCGTACGCTTCGTACAATGCAACGAACAACTGTGCCATGTTTCAAACACTTAACATTCCTGCAGCGAGCACCGACTTAGTTTCACCGACTAGGGTCCTTCCGAAGTCATCGTCCACTGCGAGCCCATCGCCTCTCTCGACCAGTCGCTGTGATCGTACCTCCGTAAGCCCGTTCGTTTTTCGACTATATACAGTGTAAATACATTTAGATTTGAAAACATTTTATACCAGCGTTCTAATCCTTTGGTAAAATAACATTTAACATACAATCAGCAGCTTTTGAAAACATGAAAAACCAAAAACCTAAATATCGTTGCACACATCGTACTGGCTTTTAGCGTTTCCGGTTTTCTGCGTTGGTTTTGTTTCCTTTTTCACAAGTGATTTAACCCTCTCGCCCTACCTACTCCCCGTAACAAACGCCGCATTCAAATATCGCCACAGTCAAGAAGAAGCCATCCTCGAAAACTGAACGTTCTTCGTGGTACGATGGTAGATTTGGCAGGAGGCGGGTTGCGGTGGCGGGAGAGACAAATTCCAAGCGCACCGCTTTTCAGTGGCGGTGGTTGAGGTCCTATCGGTATTTTGCATGGGCCGGGCAGTTTTTTCAAAAGTGGGACAAGCCCGCTCCGACGGCTTGGCGAAATGCACCCTGCCTTTCAATCAACAAATAATATATATACCAAGCGG
>CALYDF020001071.1:0-16194 GCA_944474145.2 Dicrocoelium dendriticum | reverse complement strand
TAGGTTTGGTACACATGATTCCACCAGTTAGGGTTGTACGCTCCCGCTCTGTTTGTTGAAGGTATTTGTGCCGGCTCCGTTGATGATACCTGGCTCCAATCCACATGACTCCAGGTCTCTTTCCTTCGGCTTCACACTGGATATGAGGTGTATGGGTGGAACTGTGGGTGGTGCAGCGCAAAATCACCCATGGTTTCTCGGCAGCCGCAGGCGACCTGTGGCTGCCCCCGTAGATGTCGCAGTAACATGCAGCTCAGGAATCGGACGCTGTCAACCACACAACACTAATACTGGAATAGGCAAGCTATTTATCCGACAGTCTACCGTTAATTTCATGCTGACTAAATGCCTCTGGAGAGGTGTTGATGCCACTTAGTCACCGGATAATCAGTGTAAACCGACCAGGTAATAGAAAGGTAAATGCATGGAATAGAAGCGTTTCTCGTTTACCCTTAATATCATTGGCACCTTGTGACCGGTTTCGTCCTCTTTTCGACTAGTGAGGTAGTCTGAGCTGGTAGTAGAACTCCGAGCCTAATGGTTAACGGTTCACACATGATAACAGGGTCATTTATATCAGTCAGTACATTTTGGAACGCTTGTTGGACGGAATTTAAGTGATTGTTGAACTGATCTCCTATGCATCAGAACTCCGAGGTAAATATGTCAGTGCTCGTACTTGTATAATGATCTAATCTCTAAGGCTCTCTTGCACACAGCAGGACCCACACTGTCGTATACTGAAAATGGAAGTATTTGGTGGAATGCATCTAGGGGACCGAGTGAAATTGTTTGCGTAATATTTATTTGTTCTTGCAACCAATCAGTGAGCAACGTTGGATGCATTGGACACCACCATGAGCATGAGTGAAAATTTCCCGATTGACTATGACAAGCGTAATTGTTCAGTGGCAAAATTAGTTACGTACAAATAATCTCTGTATCTCAAAGCTTATTTCCCTTACGGATGAGCTTAGTTTCCTAGCGTACAGCAATTACAGCGAATACCCGTTAAAAATGTCTGCATTACCGGCCCATTTGGATCGTTGGTTATATCGATATCCCTGATCGACATAAGATTGTTTGTTTACCTCAGTCGCAAATGAAATCCTGCCTTGCGTGAGCACTCGACCACGCGGCAGAGCAAAAGGCAAGCTGAATTGCACCATTTTGGTACTGTTAACGAGACTATTGTTTAACTCCAGATTTCCATACAGGGACAAAAAGCTCTCAACAGGACCGATGCTTCAGTCAGCTCAAAGGCACTTTATTGATTTGCAGCGTATTTTGTACGCTGCAACGCTTTCAGCACAATGTTGCCATTACGTTTATGGCGTGCCTTAGCGAGAAGCACCTGTTAACCAAATGGATACACTACACGTTCGAAAATATCGAATAATGTTTGTTAAATTTAGGAAAAGGAATGAATACCATCCGTGAGAATTCATCGAAATTGAAACACAAAATTTATCTTGGTCAGTCAGTTGTGGATGGAAAATATTGCTTTCCGCTTTCGCGTTAATTTGAACTCATTTATGAATCGCTTTATATATGCATCATACTTGTGGGATATGTTAGTCAACAGAATCTTTCCTACTGAGTCGAAATATTAAGAAGTGTGCCTCCAGAAAACTCGCTACGCAGCACCTCTATATTGACCGACTGAATCCAAAAGTTTACATGTGCCTAGCGCTCTCATGGCGGGACTTCTAACTCGGCCGCCGCTTGTTCATAGAAAGCTTGCTGTTTCTTTATCTGCTCTGGATTTACCGAATTGGGTGGTCACAAAATGACTAATACTGTCCTTCGCCAAACTTGAAAACGGTATGAGATACTGCGCGTAAAAGGCAAGTTATAAAAATTTTTTGTAACATAACGAAACTTCTTGTGAATCGATAAACTGGGCTTCGGTACTGTTTCCTCCAACCGATAGAGATACGGGGACGTTTGTGCGAGTGACACTTGTTTCCTTAATGACATTTTATCCAATTGTAAAATTTTGCATTTTACTTGTGTTGTTTCAGAACATACCCAGTGGTTATTTAAAATGCTGGAAGTGTGCGCACTCGCGTACCACCAGCATAAATTGACTTGATGGCTCTGAAAGCGGCACTCGTCTTGAGAAAGTCACAAACTTAGCTATTTTAACTCATTCAGTTGAGCGAATCGGTTGGACAACTCATATTTTGCCTCGCGCAGGGGTGGAGTGTATAATACATATTATTTGCTTACAACTAACGGATGGTCAGAGATTATCTATAATTAAAGATTACTTTCCTACTAACATAGCATCAGGATCAACTAAGATGGAACTCGCCGACTCTAGCTAAATAATTAGAATTATAAATTACATTTGCCTAACTACTTCAGTCAATCGCAAACACATTAAGTTGCGCTAAGTAACCGGACTTGATTAATCTACTCGAGACGAGACGGTTAATCTCAGAACCATTATTAGGTAAGATAGCCGGGATAAAGTGTAGCAAAACATTGTCTAGACTTTTAAACCGTCTCTCGAGTATACAGTTGCACAAGTATATCCCACGGGAATGCGCCGTCAGTAGGGCAGATCACAACGGTTAGTGCTGTTCGTGAAGATTATTCTGACGTTTCCCATCACGAAAATTCGAACTTACTGTGTGCTAAGTTTTACAAACTGCTTCCACACTAAGCTCCGAATTTAACATAGATAGCAAATCCTATAGGAGCGAATGCTAACGGCGAAGATATATGTGAAACTTCTATTCAGCAAAATGCCCAGTGACCACTACACCGTTCATTCCTCTTACTGAGGCATCGCTAATGTGTGGTCGCGTTGGTGATACCTTGTAATTGGCTTAGCTTTAAGCAATAATGCAACTCTCCGAATGTTGGTTGCACCTAGAATCTTGTCGAATAACCCTACCTTGTGCCAGTTCTATTTTCAGAGGCTAACCCTTGAGAGATGTTGTTCTGTTAATCGAGACCAACTGGTGTGGCTGAAACGTTCATACTTCCGTATGTCCACGCAGGTTATATGCTGTTAACATGTTTATAGCTTCTTGTAGCTGACAATACTAAAACATCCCCGAATAGAGCTTACTCATATGTACAACAACACAAGCATAAATACAATTTAATACGAAAAAGCATCGTTTATGTTTTATGAGTGATCAGTGTATTATGTAGAAGTAGCCATGCCCAATATTATCGATCCTCATAACTGAAACTATGAGTTCGCAGCTTACCCTTATCATATTACCATTGAACCAATCCGAAATCCGATGGCTACCAGAAGGCGTCTGTTAGTACAGATATATTTACTGTTAAATGTATTTGATTACTGTGTAAATACAAACAGGGATTGAAACACTGCTGTGTCATCTTGGGTGTGATGGAATATCGGGCTACGGCTCAACCGACCAATATTCACAGGGTGAAGATCTGTGAGCTCGCTATAACAGTGAAGGTCATGACTTTGAATGCTTGTTGAGCTGGTCGCACAAATCTTGCTCTGTCAATCATTGTGGATTTGCGGAGACCATTTTTGTCTCAAACTCAAGCATATACCTCCTTCGATAAAGCTGAACGAATGCCATCCAGAACTATCATTCAAACGGTTATAAGACCAACGGTTCGCTATTCCTCGTTCTTTTGCTATATTGGTGCTTTCCGTGAGTGCGCACAGCTGTCAAACTTCATCCTTTCAGAGTACAACAAGGCCACGTTTGGTCTCATCTGCAAGACCACGCTGAGGTCTCTACAGCAAGCCTACATTCGTCTAAAGCCGTTGCTCTACGAGGCAGATATTGGAGAAAGACCGCCACTTCTCCTACGTTTACCGCGGCATTGCTTGCACCAATCCTTCGACTTCATTCGACACACCGTAATATCACGTAACCGGATTCTGGTCGATAACTACGCGCAAAAACGCTGCGCGTGAAGTCTCACTACCACCAGTGACGCATCTCGCAGTCCACATCGGAATAGGTGGCTGGACCCAAAACGTGACCTGCGAAACGATCAGCTGTCTAACACCTGTCTAACCAACACTGTGGAACATGTATATGAGTCCCAGACGCACCTAAAAATCTCTTACTACTCCATCCTACGAGATAGTCCTCAATAGCCGTTCTAGAATCTTTAGATCCCATCAAGCCGTGTACTTATTGCAAATAAATACCCTCCATAAAATTCAGTGACTTTCGAATAGAAAAAAGAAAAATATACGGGAAACTGCAGCCCAAAACCTTGGTAATACGTCTAAGTATGCCTGATATGCTCAAAGGCATTAAACTCCTCGAGGAAGAACTCAGTTCACTAGAAAACACATGCAGTGAATTTAGCTCTAATTACGACCAAATTTTATCATTCCCTGAACTAATCAGACTCCGCTAACGTGTATTTGGATAGACTATGTATGCCAGTTCATTATTATCACTTATCACCTCTGAAAGCCAGCAGTGTGTGCGCGGATCAAAAAATGTGATTATATTCAATATACCTGATAGGCTGAGTATCGAAAAAATTAAAACCGCCCTCCTCACCGCCTGCAACATCGATCGGTTTAAGTGCATTGGTATAAGAATTTGGAAAAATGCAAAAGGAAGTCGTGTCCGATTGTACTGAAGATCTCCGAGAAATCAGCTGCCAATACTTTTCTGTGATTCAAACGGCTAATCACTGCAAGAACTGAATTCCAAAACGCTATAGTCAGTAAAGACCAAAGGACGCTAGAAAGAAGCCTAGTTCTTAAAGAAAAGCCTCCAAATGTGTTAACTCACTATGCACCAAGTGAACAGTGAAGTAGACATTGACAGAACACCGTTAGTATCCCTGAGCGATCCTCCACGTACTAAAACCTTTACCCTTGCGGCTCATACACTGAACAGCACTACACCTAATACATCGTCGAATAAAATGTAACAACCCCAGGAACCAAATCTCACCGAAATAACAGACGAAAGCAACCCTATCTCGGCTGCTCTACCTACAAGTGATGTGCACATGAAAGATGCTGTATGTACTACATCTGTATCCCTAGGGTGCAGAACCCTAGAGCGAAATGCTCAATTAAGACTGTGATGAGCAAGGACACACCCTATAGTCAATCAGCATATGAATGCACTACCGATAATGATGAAAGAGATCACTATAAGTCATGGAATGGCTCTCCATCAACACGACAACGTCCAACGCCCAGTGTCTCCGCCACAACAGACTCCAGACCTTCGGTATGACTCGCTAAATCAGTCACGGAGAAGTAACCAATTTCCTGAGGCAACTGGTGACACCAAAACCTGGCTGTAGGGTCAATGTTAGAAACTCGACTGGACGTCCTCATATCCCACAGCTGTCACCGAAAGCAAATTGGTAGAACACTAAGCAAAATGGAACTGCAGCCAGTGAACGAACTTTGGAAATTCTTAGGGCATTGCCTACCCAGCACAGTAGCATCTCTCAGCTACTCCCACAACAGCTAATCTATGTCCCGTCGACATTCCCTCCCATGGAAATCCCTCAAAATCCTTTTTAAGACATTATATCCCACAACATAACCCCCACTAATGGGATTTCCAACACTGGGCCCCATAAATCAACAGATTATCTCAGTACTAGCTTCTTCAGTACACCTTCTTCATTGAAATCAATAAAACCTAGAGATCTCCAAATCAAAAATGCCTCATTGCGACACACCACCAATAACGGTGCTGGCAAACTGTCACTCTTAACCCTACCTCGACCAGCTCTTTCTATAAATTCTCTAGATTCCGCTGTTATAAACATTCTTTTCCTACTACCTAAATTATATCTTTTACAACTTTCATCTGTCTTAATACTCCCCATTTGTTTTCTTCACTGAAGCATGTTGCAAGTCAGACTTGAGTGACTCTCAACCTTGGGTTATTGGCTACCACCTGTTTCGATAAGATTGTCAAAGAAAACGAGTAGAAAGATGCGCTATCTTCATTGGAAATGATCTCACAGTTATGCCTGTTGATTTTGACTCTCAATGACCCAGAAGATTTGTCGTGGTTAGCAATTACTTCCCGTGACTTACTACTAGTTCGCATCTATAGATCACTTAGCGTTACCAATTATCATACTGAACAACTAGTTGACGGTATCAACGCTGCTTCAAATATCTCCTACAAACATAAGTTTGCGGGTGGAGATTTCAACTTACTGCAAATTGAGTGGACGGCGTTAACACATAAAATGTCAGGGTGTCACATGTGAATAATCCATAGCATTCAGATCAATGGTTGGACTCACCAAGTTACTCAACCAACAAGAAGAGCCAGTACATTAGATCTGATATTCACGGTGGGCATTCCGTCAGTGCTCGTCGCTATTGACAGCCCACTAATGGACTGCTACAGCAATACGGTGTTATGCTGCATGAATGTTAAAATAGCAAACAAACTACGAGTGACTAACAATTCTTCTCGTTGCATCCGTCATATGGATTGGATCAAATGTGACAATCTCCTCAGTATCCTGAGTTGGGACAAATTCTTTTTAACAAAGAATCCAACCTTAGTCACGAAAGAATTTGCAAAGAATCTTATCACATGTACCTACCTATTAACACCTACACTGTGGAACAACCCACATAACAGTAGTAGTCTACGCAAGACATGCTTCAAAATTACCACCAAATTGAAGAAAGTCAGGTGACATAAGCAAAAAAATAATAAATGCAATATTACTGCAAATTCATGAGAATCTACTGAAACTACAACATCAAGCACTGCAAGCGGAAATCACCTAAGAAAACAAAGCGCTAAAAGTCCTCTAAAATATATATCATGGTAAACTTCTCAACAGGAGGAATCCAAAGCAGAAACATCAAATCAAATGTCCGACATTAGCAGATGAATCAAGAACTGAGGACGTTAGCCAAATGTGTGAAGCATTGATCTCTTATTTTGCAACCCCATTTAATACCGATATCCGTATGTCCCATCCTCTTCTAAAACGGTAGGCAGATTAAGAGCTTTCGAATATTCCCGATGGCCTGAGTGATGTTCAAAAGAGTATACTCTCCATAATACCGTCATCTCAGTCAGGACCTGATAGTATCGCTCCAGTTGTCATCAAGTATGGAGACAAAAACATTCCTTTGCCGAAGTTAAATTTCTTCACATTTCCTTAAACGGTAGATATTTCACTCCAAAGTGGAAAATCTCAGTAATAGCACCAAAATACTAACGTGACTCGCGATCTGTAATGGCAAATTATCGCCTAATTAACATACTTCGGCAGCCTCAAACGCACTGGAGTGAATTGTCAAGAATAGTCTTCTTCAGTACTTCACAATACTATGCCTGATGAACAACGTACAACACGGCTTTCCTACGAAGCGATCCTGTGTAACGTGTCGAATACAATTCTTCGACCACGTAACATCGATTGTTGACAGTGGCATGGCAATTATTGTCATTATACTAGACAGCCACAAGGCCTTCATTCTTGTGCCACGTAAACATTTGCTGTCCGTCCTGCACTTTTACGGAGTCAGCAACCCATTGCTAAGCTGGTTTAAATCCTACCTAGAATATCGGACACAGAACACTAATATAGGACAGCGGCTCTCCTCCTTGAGAGAAGTTACAAGCGGAATTGTCCAAGGCTGTGAGTCCTTGGACAACCACTCTTCCTACTCTTTCTAAACACCACATGTGATTCCATCAAACATGGGTGATCATACCACTTTGCGGACGATATTAAACTCGTCTACTCATTTCCACCTGATAGCCCTGGGTCGGGCCTTAAGAACATACATGAAGACTTTCCTGTGCTGGACTGTTAGAATAAAATTTGGTCCATAGACTACTCCGCTGAAAAATCGCAGGTGTTTCAAATCCGATAGCTGCATCCCGCCTAGCAAGTGCGAACATCCCAACCTCCTTTTCAGTCAGGGTTCTTGAAGTTATATATTCCGTATCGCTGAACTTCTCCGAGCAGGTATCATATCAGATAGCAAAGGAGAAGCAATTGAGAGCCTCCATCACTAAATTCTTTGTTCCACTTGAAACGATACTTGAAATGTTTGAGCTTATCGTTAGACGTATGCTGAATTACTGCACAATTATCCTTATCCACCTGCCTAGAGTGGATTGATTAGCTTTAGAATACATTCAGGGTTCTTTCACAAAACACCTTATTGGCCGGTCTACCACTCTTAACTATGAAGACCGCTGTTGCCGACATAAACTAGACCTACTATGGCTGCGCCACCTGAGAAATTATCTAGTTCTCTTTCACTACATTACACATTGTCCGGTGTACACGACTGAAATACATTTCAAATTGCACAATTCCTCAACCTATCCCACAAGAAATAGGGGTTACTCACTACCCGTTTTAAGGGGAACTTGCACATACACTCTAACGTCTTCCGCGTAAGGTATACTTACATATGGAAAAAGCTACCATTGAAAGTAAGGGCAAGTAAGAACCTAACCAAATTTACAATGAACTTGAGAGCTTTCCTCACCTTGCAGAACATAATGAAAAGATTCGGTCTTCAAGTGTCTACAGATGTGTTACGTAAATCAGGTTTAAACAATACACGAGTTATGATGCAGGTTCACCAGACTCCATCATACCTTCAATGTATGCACGAAAATGCCACCGTTGAAGTACTACTTGTAGGTGGAGAAAAGAATTGTATCAATTTTTCCATCTCTCCTTCTAATGTTGCAAATATTCTACTGTCCTGTGGCATACGGATTATTTGCATCACCTAATGCGTATTGAAAGGAGAAGCAAACGCATTAATAGCGCTACTTGTTATTCTAAACTTTGCAATATTTTATCACATCCAATCGTATGACATCCCATAATGTCGCGAGACATGCTAATTGGCTACTTATTTCGTAGAAAATGCTACATAAGCTAACTATTTCATCTTATTCTCATGTTATTCTGTTGGTCACTAGTGGGCCACACTCTTGAGATGATGGTTTGAAGATTCTATAAGCAATATGTGTACCCACGCCAAAAGACCCACTGGGGAATATAAAGTGTGCATAAGTTAAATAACCTTCAAATCTGAACTGTTTAACTCCCACATAATGGCAAATAACGTCAACCGGTGATCCGGTCTTTCTGCAGGCAAAAACCATGAATGACGAAATGGCTAACTGGTTTGAGTAACTAGCTCACCGGGAATAAAATAACAATTGCCTAACTTATGAATAAAAACGGCAGTTGTCAGCGTGCTTTTAAACCACACCGGCACATGACCAGATAAGGCGTGGATCTGGGGGTGAAACCTTTCGAATGAGTACCCCACATAGATGCAGGTCTCCAGGAAACTGTTCCACGGATAACCGTATTACATACCGTGTTCTTTCTTGCCCCACATAATTCTGCATCGAAATGTTGTGATTCTGGTTCCTAATTACTTCCTCTCTAACTTCCAATGTCTTCCCGATATTTTCCATTAAAATAATCCTTAGACCATGGCGACGATCATAGTTGTGGTGCCTTTCCTATCTACTTCCACGCCAATAATCGGTTAACCATTGCATACTTTCCTAATCACCCGGTCTTTGATATCTACTACATGAGTACGATGCACTGAATAATTCCGGAATTTGCAGTGAATAGGCATGATATTCTTCGTCTATTTATCTTTTTACTTCTCCCTTTTCAACATTACATTTTTCGTGCATAGTCATGCCGCGCTGAATATCCACCTACAAGTGAAGTCTAAAAGGAATGCAACTGAGGTCACACAGCAGCCCAAAACACAACGTGATTAGTATAATTTCATAATTCTATCTAAGAATATCTAGACACCACACCTTGCCTTAACTCCCTACGATGTAAATACTGTCTATATTATTCTGCTGAACAAACTTGAGCCTAATGATTCACTGGAGTTAAGTTACTATGTACTTATCCTCATTTTCGCAACGCCTTGTGTTGCTACTCCCAAAAATTTCAAATTGTATTACTCCAGTCTATTAAGAAATTCTGTGTATTACACATCTTATTTTGCTTGATGACTGAAACTGCTTCATCCTTTTCATACTCACGCACCCGCCTCTTTATACCACCAAGCTGCACCGAAAACAACCAAATGAGAATATCCGCGAACTGGTATCATACCAGGTCAAATGTCGCAAATGAAAATATTCGCAAAAATATCCCTATTGTAACCCAGTAAAAACCCGAACAATTGACAGCCTCGATTGATTGAGCAGGTTGCAATGTAAATATGATCCATATTTCCGTACCACGAGAAAATATAGCTTCTTATTATTAGTTTTACTATTGGTTTTATTATGCTCATTGTTATTATTATGTAACTGATGTGCTTTACTTCAGTGTGTTGAGTAGATTGTTGACCCGGGAATTACGTATCCAGACTCGACTAGATTCGTCTTTTAGAAACCGGGCACGTTTCGGTCTCACATATTTGTGCGTTTATATGGCTGATACAAGCTATCAGGTTACAACTTAAGTCATCTATATGTTTGGTATGAAGAACATACGCTGAGTGCCATCGTTTTCAAAGTAAGGACTTATAATTTACTCTGACAGCCCCGTACATCTTTTGCCAATGCAGCAACATTTTCAAATTATGATGTACTGAGGATATCTTTAGTCATGGAAAAGTCCAAACGCATATGTGGCGAAGAGAATTAACAACATAGCTTTCTTTAACCATAACAAATTGCAAGGCCGATAAATATTAATTTGAGACACATAGCATACAAAAGCTGACTTGCTATTAATCCTCGGGAACTGAAAGAAATAAGAGCGGGTATCAAACAACTTGCTGCTGCCAGTCGAACTGAGCTCAATCCGGCTATGAACAATGTAGCATCGCTAACCTCCTCCTATGTGCTAAAATCTACATCGGGCATCGGATCAAAGAGGAGTAGTAACTTGATGTCCGAAATTAGACACAAAAAGAAATATTAAAAATTGATCAAAAGTGCTTTTGATAATGAAGTGTCAGGGAATGCGGAACTTTCCTTTATAAAATCGGTTTCCTAAGAACGGAGAGGCATCAGCTAATACATTGCACGACGTCTGGGTGCAATATAGGCCTTTTATAACAGTTTCGCTTTGTTTCCCATGAAAATTATACAATTTGATGACCAATAAAACTGTTGGTCCAAAGTGTGCTGAAAACTTTTCTACGCTAAAATCACATGGAAGCATCGATAACCATATACAAATAAACTGCCCTATTTCGGGGCTCCAATTTTCCTGGAAATTAATTTTATTCACTTCAAAGTTGAGTTCCAGTCAGTGTTCTGGTACATATGGATTGATACAATGTCTTAGAAGCTGTTCTTATTTCCAGCCCCGGCGACTGATACATCTGATTTCATCATGGCACAATGTGTTCGCAGTGAATGAAATTATCTGCTGCTATGGGGTGATTTACCATTAAGTAGTAGCATACTCATACGTCATGTCCCCGCCTAATATTGCGTCAGTAACTTGAAACAACTTGATAAAATATCCAATGTATTTTGTTTGAAAGCGCTCGGTGTATAGTTACCGTTACATGTTAAAGCTCATATTGCACCTTGCATCTAAAACGATGCCTGCATTTTGTCTCACGAGAACTCATTGATCATCATGATTAATTTAATCTTGCGAGTTTCTCAAAACCGTTTCGATCTAAGTATTGAATAAATGCCAAGGGTCTCGGTTTTGACTGGTTAGCTCCTCTTAACAACCCAGATACTAAGTGACCGAGTATAATTTAGAGAGCCGCTTCATCAAGGACAGCAGTGGCTAAACTGTCACCCTACTCGTTAATTATGGGTACGCTCATCTAAGACCGATTTCGTAGCACTTGACAGTTATCCACTTACAAGTGAATAGTAAGTAAATAGCAATTGTACGGAATTTCCTCACATTCATTATAACATATACATCACAATCCCAGCGAAGCAATATACAGCCGTTCCATCCACTGGGAAAACACCAGCGGTGCGCATTCTCGATGGCCCTTCTTTCGATCCGGATGATGTTCATCAAATGGACGAGGGCAATCGCGTGTTATATACTAACAAAGTAATGTTAACTGCAGAAATTGATGTTGCTCGCCCGAAAACGCTGCACAATCACGACGCGTTTCGATATAAATTTAGCTCATCAAGTGGAGAAAGAAGGCTTTGAATCCGCGACCATTTGAATTGTAATTGAAATCATTACCTGACCGCTGGCTATATAATGCGCAAGATGCTGGCAAATATAAGTGTGCTATCATCGTTTTTGCTATCTTAAAGGCACTTTAAAGCCATTCAGACCATTCCGGCTTCTGACTCTTTCAAGTCTGACACATTTTCCTCTCGACGAGTATGGGCTAATTTGCCTTGTGTAGGCATAATATTATTGCACTACTCGGTCTGTGACAATTCGCCACATGTGGGCGTATTTAATAATCCGGAATCTTCATTCCGTCACCTAAGGAGATCGGCCCAGCTATGGTCAAAAATGGAGAGAAAAGATGTATAGAAGGTAGCGAAAATTAAATAATGTCAAATTAGTGCTGTATGTCGTACAAGTTCTGCTTCAGGTTGTAAATAGTTAACACATAGATACAAAAGAAAATAAAGGTACATCGGCTCTATGCACGATTTTGAGATAGTTCCGGCGACTCCAGACCATCGGGATTTAGAGTAATTGGTGTGGAAAGTGAACGTCATGGAGCATCAAGTACTGCAACAAACAGTCGAGTGGATTTTACCGGAAAAGAAGTGTTAACAATTGGCAGTGCGCAGCATATATATAAAGAGAGAAAGGAACATTCGTTTTGCATGGTGGAAAGCGAGATAATGTCAAGTTAGAATGAGAAAAATGTAACAGTTTAACTAAACGAGGAAGATATTATGCTGTCAATTTGCACATACTATCCTATACTTGATCATGTGTACCTATAGTTCAACCCCTTCCTCATACATTGACTCCATTCTGTTTGCAGTCCACTACCGGTACGCAATAGCAGCAACATGTGACCAATGTGGAAGTTTGACAGCGTGTATTGAGTGGAGGTTGTCCGAACACTCGGTCATTCCGGGACAAGTGGGTTACTCGACAAGGTAAACTTAGCGAAACTGACAACACAATTAGCCAGTAGAAGCGTCGACGTATGTAACTAGATCACGTTCATAACCCATTTTCTGCTTAGATTTATATTTATCCAGATTTACCTGTTATAGATAACGATAAAAAGCAATCACATGAGGTTGGGATTTTGGAAAATTAGATTACTGCAGGAAATATTATGCGTTTTCTAACTGACCATTTTTACGGATGCAAGCAGCAAATGATGCGGTGACAGGAAGAAAAATGTATACAGAAGACTGCATTTTCCAAGAGACCAAACATTTTTGAGGAAATACAGAGACAGAATCAATATTTTTTATATTAGAATGTAACAAGCACTTACGCATGATAAAATTAGAGCACTTTACAAGTAAAATGTGTTAGATTGTTCATGAGTGGTTTGTTGGAGCACAGGCTCCGTGTAATGGCACATCACCCACTGGACAGAATAGACAAGTATTCTTCCCACAATGACGGCATCTTCGTTGTTTTGGCATGGATTCCAAAGGCGTCCACAGCATGGTTTCCTGATTCAGTGTTCAATTTATTGGCGTTTGCTACGGGATGCGAATAGATTATTTTGGGACATTCGTCTCCGTACGTAGACTTGTAAATAGACTTGCATGTGATTAACTGTACAAAAACCAGACATTGATTATTGCATCATCAGCAATCAAAGCGAATAGCGGCTGCCACTTATTTTTACTACGGAAACTGATTCTACGTTGTGTTACGTTTTCTTTCAATCAATGTACTTCACCCATGAGAGTGAAATACTTGTTAATGAGAACAGGTTGTTCAATAGGTTTGTGCTTTTTGTCCTTCGCCGACAACCTCTTTATGTTTGTCAGAGGATATTCTCGTAAGAAGCAGGACGGAATTATCATTCCAAGACAATACGAACACGTCATCTCGTTAGTCAATCCTGAAGTCATAAGTAGCGATGTTTGGTCTTCCCATAGATTTAGAATAATAGCAGCTATATACACTATGTTGCATGTGCACATTCCATTCCAACTTCGAACTATCCTTATGCAGTAGCGCATTTAAATCGGCAGACGCTTAAAATAACGATGGATTCATTTGATGATCCTTCCAATAATAATGTTGCTCTTAACATCCTACGAGAATTGTCAAGCGCATGTATTTTACCAGTGCTAAATCATTGTTTTACATGCCATCCAACCAAAGCACGTAACTCCGCTCTCGGCATTTTCTCCGGAAGCAACGTTTACTAGCTCCGAGCATAAATTGTAAGAGAGCAGAGTCGTTGAACCTAAGGCGAACAGTGACCACCGCTCCATTGTGGTAAGCACGAAACTGCCGCTACCGTGTCACAAACAACGGAAGCCGACATACAACTATTGCAACACGGACTTCAACAGGCTCGCCCAAGGCGCAAAGCAGACTGATTGGACACTACTATAGGATGCGTCGGTTAAGGCCTGTTGGAAATTAATGTAGGGGAAGCTAAACACGCTGTGTACTCGGTTCATGTCCCTGAAATATTCAAAAGTCGGACCTGTCAAGCCGCAATGCTTTGCTACAGAATATAGAGAGCTAGCGGGAAGGCGTCACAAACATTGGGATAGATACATCAGCTCAGGTTTTGATAAAGCTTACACGGTGTACATGAAACAGCGTAAGTTCTGTAACACCACAAAGAACAAGCAACGCTGGCAGTTCGAAATGACTCTAGCATCCTCGTCCACAACTGCACACGAAAGATTATTTATCTAATTAATTAGACGTCAAGTGAGAACTGGGGGCGAATTATGGTATTAGAGACCTTCGACGGACAGACGCGCATTAAAGGCGCGGATCGCGCTGAGGTCTTAGCTACAGAAGTCATCGTTTTTTCCAAAAATCGGCGTGTGTTCTAGTACGGGCACTGGTTACGCCAGTCTTGCTCCTCAAACTACAATGTGATGCATTCGAAGTGTATCAGCTACTCGTGAACCACAATGGTGACAATCCCCCAGACCAGAGGAACTTCACCCACTAATACTCAATTCCCCATCCAATCTCATCTCACCAGCCGTAACAAACATATGAAATAAATCACTCTCTGTAGGATCTGTCCACCAAGGCTGGAAATATTTGATAATGAGACCGCTTCACAAGTTTGGTGATCAGAGTAATGTAGAGAATTATAGACCGATATTTTTGACTGCGATATTATCCAAATTTCTCGAGAAGGTTGTGAAAATATGCCTGTCGTCGTTATTTAAATCGATAGTATTGAAGCCAGAGAAATACAGATTTACAAAAGGGCGAGCTTGCATCACGAAATTGATGTACACAAATCACCAATGGGTACGAGCTCTCAAGGAGCGGAGGGATGTCGACGTGGTTTACATCGACGTTAGTAAGGCGTTTGACAGAGTGAACCACGAGGTATTCCTTCGTAAACTGAGGATCTACGGTATCGGTGGCACGCTACCTCAGTGCTTACAGGAGTTTATTGTGAGACGAATTTTTAGAGTACAGATCAATGACTAATGGACAGACTGGTACCCATGGATCAATAAGTGCCGCAACGAACTACGTAGGCTAGTAGTATTTCTTATTCATATCAAGGATCTTCCGCAACAGCTCCAGTCACCATATGCCCTGTTTTTAGATCATTTGAAAATCTGGAGGATCATTGAGAATGCAGACGACTGCGGTCGCCTCCAGCATGACTTACATCGCCTGTCAACGTGGTCCAATGCAATAAAACTCTCCGTTAACACAAGCAAGTCGGAGTTACTCAATATCACCAGAAGTCTAGTCACTCAAGCATACAAATCAGACAGCCAATTGCTCCACCACAACTCATCTGTCAGAGGCATAGGAGTGCTTTCGCTACCTTATATATGATCACAAATAATCCGGAGAAAGTTTACGGTGCTGGACTTCATATCCTCTGGGCATTAAGACGCAGGTTCTCCACATGGTCCAAAGAAACCGGCCCACGCCTATTCACCTCGCTCATTAGACTAATCCTTGAATACGGCGCATCAGCTTATCATCCGATTATCCAGTGGTAAACTAAAAGGCTGGAGAAAATACTGCATAGTGCAACTAGAAATAGACCCGGCCTACGGAAGCTTCCTTATGGAAATTTGTGAAAGGCTCAAGCCC
>CALYDF020001070.1:0-16207 GCA_944474145.2 Dicrocoelium dendriticum | reverse complement strand
AACTTGGGCTATCCTTTTGATGCAGCGTTTACCTATATGCGCACGAATGTTCGCGGGTGGAGCGGAGTAATATACTTCTAATAAGTTGACTAATATCGATGGCGACGACCTAACTCGTCAGAATTATTGGTTGCAGGAGTCGAAAGTGCGCATTCAAGTTTGTCTGAAGAGCGCGCCTAAGCAGGTGTTCAGCCGGCGTTTTATCTGTGGCTCGGTGGTGTGCGGTTCGGTAGGAAAGTAGTGCTTGTAAAACTGCTTCCATCCAACCCGCACCAGATAAGCTAATAGCTTGGATACTGTCTCTCAAGGATCAATAGCACCGCTCAACCATACCGTTTGCCGCTGGATTATACGACGTTTTACGTGAATGTCTGATAGCATGAAGTTGAAGGAACGAAAGAAACTCGTGGCTTGTAAACTGCGGTCCGTTTTCCGTCACTATCTCCTCTGATAATCCGAAACAGGAAAACATGTATTTCAGCCATCGAATAAGGCTGGCAGTAGTCACCTCTCCACACAAATAGACTTCCGGCCATTTACTGTAAAAGCAGTTCGCCATCAAAAAATTCCTTTAAAGTTGAAGCGCTGAGCTAAACGGACCCATGATGTCAAGAGCTATGTTTGGCCCACGGTCGCATAGGATATTCAATGGGTTGTATAGGGGATGAAACCGGCCTTGAAATCTTGTCTGCACTTTGACATGAAGAGCAGTCATGAACAAGTTTTTCTATTTCGTATGACATTCTGGGCCACCAAAAGCATGTGTCAATCTTGCGTTTCGTACGAACGATACCAGGGTGGCTTTCCTGAGCACATAGCATGATCATTTCCGTCAAGCTCCGAGGAGCCACAAATTTTTCGCCGTGCATTAGACATACATCAATAAATGAAAGTTCGTGACGCAACACGTAGTAGGACGAAACTCGCCTGTGATCTTGTTACTTTGTGACCAAGCTTTTAGCAGAAACGCCTGAACGCTTCAGTGTCTCATCTTCCTGAGTCGCCTTCTGGAGTCCTTCCTTATTCAGGGCTGAGAATGGTTCATTACTCAGGGAAGACACCAATAACGTCTTATTATCATCCTCATTATTTTCAGTTTCGTTGAGTGGCAGTCGAGAGAGAGCCCATCCGCTACCTGGTTTTCGCGTCCGGGCCGGAATTTAATTTGGAAATCGTATTTTAACAGTCGTGCATACCAGCGATATATCCGAAGTGGCCTGATGCCATTTGTTCCCCGAGTAACTAAGCTAGTTGGCGCTGCGTGGTCTGTCCGAAGGGTGAAGGGTCTTCCGAACAAGAACGAATTCCACTTCTAACAGGCCCAAACGCAGGCAAGAGCTTGTTTTTCCCCGGCAGCGTAAGGAAGCTCTGTCGCCGACAATTTTCTGGAAGCGTACGCAATAACTGTTTCATGCCCATTTTGGATTTGCGATAGTATAGCACCCAACCCAATGTTTGATGCATTAGTAGAGACAATCGTGGAGCATGTCTTGTCGAAAATCATCATGACTGGTGTGGAAGCAATGCGGCGTTTTATCTCGTCAAATGCCTTTTGTTGTGGGTGACCCCAAACAAATACATTTTTTCTTTGTTACGCAGTGGCTCAGCAATATTCATGAAATCCTGCAGGTAACATATATTGTATATTGTAAGAAAATGCTAGAAAATGTTTTTATTTCAGTGGAATTCTGTGGACAAAGAGCCTCAGTGATGGCACTCACGTTGTCAGTACTCGGCTTCATACCGTTAATTGTTATAATGTGGCCCAGGAGATCGATTTCGCAATACATATATATATATATATATTATACACAATCTGTGGTACAGATATTGTGCCATCGGAATCATGGTTGAATAGGAAAACAATATGAATAATAAGAAAAGAGCAACAAGAAATGTTTCTTTGTCAAGTTTACCACTCACAGTTTTTGAATTTTTTTCATTTTGTTCTTTTTTAGGGGGAGGAAGAAGAGACACCGCAACACACTGATGCACACGTCCGCCATTGACATCGATCTTGAGTCATAACGTCCAAGGTTTTCAACCAGCAAGTATCCTCA
This sequence comes from Dicrocoelium dendriticum, assembly GCA_944474145.2. NCBI lineage: Eukaryota > Metazoa > Platyhelminthes > Trematoda > Plagiorchiida > Dicrocoeliidae > Dicrocoelium > Dicrocoelium dendriticum. The sequence goes on along the minus strand of CALYDF020001070.1, from coordinate 14,147 downwards.
TCGCTCGGACCCCAACCAGGTAGTGGACAACAACCGGCCGAGGCCAATTGTTTCGTCAACTTTTTCATGCGGCTTCTCCATGTTGTAGGCTGTCCACCAGACCGTCTCTTCCAGCCCTGTCCAGCAAGTGCAAACAACGCACGACGGGAGTAACCCTGGACAGGCATGCGCAATACGTGTCCCAACCACCGCAGTTGATGCAGTGAGATGAGCTCCTCGAGCGAGTGTCTTCCACGTCCCAAGACACGCTGTCTAACTTCCACATTGCTTACGTGGTGCTGCCACCACACACGGGCAATGGACCGCAGACAGCGGTACTCGAAGACGGATAGCCTGCGCAAGTAATCTTTACGAATGGGCCAGGTCTCGCATCCGTACAACAGTACAGCACGAACAGTTGCACAATAGACCCGCCCTTAGATGGAGAGACGAATGTCGTGACGACGCCACAAATGCCTCAGCCTATAAAAGCGAGGCTTGCTCTCGAGATGCGCATCGAAATCTCGTTTCCAACAGCCCCGCCAGCAGTGATGCAATTTCCCAAGTAGACAAAGCTCTCCACATCCTCCAGTGTCTCACCAGCAAGCGTGAGTGTAGGCAGAGGCACCTGCCAGTCTTGAAGGAGAGCTTTGCATTTGAATGGCGAAAAGTACATATCGTACTTTGATGCTTCAATCGTCAAGCGGTTTAATGCAAGTTGGACGACCTGTGGATCGTCCCCCAGCAAGACGATATCATCAGCATAATCCAAATCAACAACTCGACTACCTGGGAGGAGCTCAACGCCAGTGTTCAACAAAGCGCTCAGAGCGTTCTTCAGGACATCCTCAATGGCAAAGTTGAATAGGAACGGAGAGATAGGGCATCCTTGTCGAACTCCACTGAAGACCATAAAGGTAGGCGAAAGCATGCCATAAGCCCTAACCCTGCCCGAGGTCAGACTGTATAGAGCGCGCAGTATGGAGACGAACTTCTCGGGGACACGTTTCCTCAGAAGGCACTGCCACAGTACTGTACGATCGACAGAATAGAAGGCTGCACGGATATCCAGGAACACAGCAATTGTTGGCCTCTGATACACATGGCGCAGCTCGAAGATCTGGCGAAGTGTGAAGATTTGATCGATGCAGCCGCGACCAGGGCGAAACCCAGCTTGTTCTTCTCGTTGCAACGATTCGCGTGTTGGGGATAGCCTGCGAAGTATGCTGGACACCAGCAGCTTGCAAACGACGGGGACTAAACTTATTCCTCTGTAGGTGGAGCAGATTGTGCGCAGGCCCTTTTTGAAGATGGGTACGACTATCGATTCACCCCAAGATGATGGAACCTTCTCTTTCGACCAAATTTTCGAGAACACACGGATGTCGCGCAGTCTAACCGTGATGTTCTGAATGTGAGAAATAGGATAATGGTCGGGAACAGTAAAGATTTTGAGCGCGCGGTAAGCACCAGATGGACGCCATTTTCCTAATGTTTTGAGCACCATGTGGAGAGGCGATGCACACGGGCTCTTAGAAGAGCAAAAGATGCCTGCTCCAATCATGTGCACGAATTCTGCGCCAGCAATGTTTACCTTGTCAAGGGTCTGTTGTGCACGAAAAGTCAAATGCACTAGCCGAAGTAAGAGGTCGCTCCGGTAAACGAACTACCGTAATCTCTAAGTCTAACTACGTGAGTACTTTAAGGTGTCGCAAGGATAAAGATGAACCAATAGAGAAGCAGAGAATCAGGAGCTTTCTGTGTGTGTGTGTGTCTAGGGTTGTGCGCACTTGTCTGTTCAGACTAGCCATCAAGCATGCTGACAGAATACATAACATCACCTCTCCGCTTAATCATGTGGTGCGTCGAAACCATATAGACTGGACGGCCTTTGTTCTTGGTTCGTCCTGCGGAACTGCGTGCCTTTCATGGTTTCGTCACTGAAGGTTAGTGGCACATGCTCCGTTCGTCTGATACTTGTGAATAATCTCCGGGCGTTGACTTTGCGGCTTTCCTCTAGCCGGTATGGGCCTGACACACATACACGTGTTATGCTTATCGGATCTGATAACTTGGGCTATCCTTTTGATGCAGCGTTTACCTATATGCGCACGAATGTTCCCGGCTGGAGCGGAGTAATATACTTCTAATAAGTTGACTAATTTCGATGGCGACCACCTAACTCGTCAGAATTATTGGTTGCAGGAGTCGAAAGTGCGCATTCAACTTTGTCTGAAGAGCGCGTCTAAGCAGGTGTTCAGCCGGCGTTTTATCTGTGGCTCGGTGGTGTGCGGTTCGGTAGGAAAGTAGTGCTTGTAAAACTGCTTCCATCCAACCCGCACCAGATAAGCTAATAGCTTGAATACTTTCTCTCAAGGATCAATAGCACCGCTCAACCATACCGTTTGCCGCTGGATTATACGACGTTTTACGTGAATGTCTGATAGCATGAAGTTGAAGGAACGAAAGAAACTCGTGGCTTGTAGACTGCGGTCCGTTTTCCGTCACTATCTCCTCTGATAATCCGAAACAGGAAAACATGTATTTCAGCCATCGAATAAGGCTGGCAGTAGTCACCTCTCCACACGAATGGACTTCCGGCCATTTACTGTGAAAGCAGTTCGCCATCAAAAAGTTCCTTTAAAGTTGAAGCGCTGAGCTAAACGGACCCATGATGTCAAGAGCTATGTTTGGCCCACGGTCGCATAGGATATTCAATGGGTTGTATAGGGGATGAAACCGGCCTTGAAATCTTGTCTGCACTTTGACATGAAGAGCAGTCATGAACACGTTTTTCTATTTCGTGTGACATTCTGGGCCACCAAAAGCATGCGTCAATCTTGCGTTTCGTACGAACGATACCAGGGTGGCTTTCGTGAGCACATAGCATGATCATTTCCGTCAAGCTCCGAGGAGCCACAAATTTTTCGCCGCGCATTAAACATCCATCTATAAATAAAAGTTCGTGACGCAACACGTAGTAGGACGAAACTCGCCTGTGATCTTGTTACTTTGTGACCAAGCTTTTAGCAGAAACGCCTGAACGCTTCAGCTTGTCTCATCTTCCTGAGTCGCCTTCTGGAGTCCTTCCTTATTCAGGGCTGAAATTGGTTCATTACTCAGGGAAGACACCAGTAACCTCTCATTATCATCCTCATTATTTTCAGTTTCGTTGAGTGGCAGTCGAGAGAGAGCCCATCCGCTACCTGGTTTTCGCGTCCGGGCCGGAATTTAATTTGGAAATCGTATTTTACAGTCGTGCATGCCAGCGATATATCCGAAGTGGCCTGATGCCATTTGTTCCCCGAGTAAGTAAGCTAGTTAGCGCTGCGTGGTCTGTCCGAAGGGTGAAGGGTCTTTCGAACAAGAACGAATTCCACTTGTAACAGGCTCAAACGCAGGCAAGAGCTTGTTTTTCCCCGCCAGCGTAAGAAAGCTCTGTCGCCGACACTTTTCTGGAAGCGTACGCAATAACTGTTTCATGCCCATTTTGGATTTGCGATAGTATAGCACCCAACCCAATGTTTGATGCATCAGTAGAGACAATCGTGGAGCATGTCTTGTCGAAAATCACCATGACTGGTGTGGAAGCAATGCGGCGTTTTATCTCGTCAAATGCCTTTTGTTGTGGGTGACCCCAAACAAATACATTTTTTCTTTGTTACGCAGTGGCTCAGCAATATTCATGAAATCCTGCAGGTAACATATATTGTATATTGTAGGAAGATGCTAGAAATTGTTTTATTTCAGTGGAATTCTGTGGACAAAGAGTCTCAGTGATGGCATTCACGTTGTCAGTACTCGGCTTCATACCGTTAATTGTTATAATGTGGCGCAGGAGATCGATTTCGCAATACATATATATATATATATATATTATACCTAATCTGTGGTACAGATATTGTGCCATCGGAATCATGGCTGAATAGGAAAACAATATGAATAATATGAAAAGAGCAACAAGAAGTGCTTTTTTTGTCAAGTTTACCACTCACAGTTTTTGAAATTTTTTTCAGTATGTTCGTTTTTAGGGGGAGGAAGGAAGGGACACCGCAACACACTGATGCACACGTCCGCCATTGACATCGATCTTGAGCCATAACTTCCAAGGTTTTCAACCAGCAAGTATCCTCGTCTCTCGGACCCCAACCAGGTAGTGGACAACAACCGGCCGAGGCCAGTTGTTTCGTCAACTTTTTCATGCGGCTTCTCCATGTTGTAGGCTGTCCACCAGACCGTCTCTTCCAGCCCTGTCCAGCAAGTGCAAACAACGCACGACGGGAGTAACGCTGGACAGGCATGCGCAATACGTGTCCCAACCACCGCAGTTGATGCAGTGAGATGAGCTCCTCGAGCGAGTGGCTTCCACGTCCCAAGACACGCTGTCTAACTTCCACATTGCTTACGTGGTGCTGCCACCACACACGGGCAATGGACCGCAGACAGCGGTTCTCTAAGACGGATAGCCTGCGCAAGTCATCTTTACGAATGGGCCAGGTCTCGCATCCGTACAACAGTACAGCACGAACAGTTGCACAATAGACCCGCCCTTAGATGGAGAGACGAACGTCGTGGCGACGCCACAAATGCCTCAGCCTAGAAAAAGCGAGGCGTGCTCTCGAGATGCGCATCGAAATCTCGTTTCCAACAGCCCCGCCAGCAGTGATGCAATTTCCCAAGTAGACAAAGCTCTCCACATCCTCCAGTGTCTCACCAGCAAGCGTGAGTGCAGGCAGAGGCACCTGCCAGTCTTGAAGGAGAGCTTTGCATTTGAATGGCGAAAAGTACATACCGTACTTTGATGCTTCAATAGTCAAGCGGTTTAATGCAATTTGGACGACCTGTGGATCGTCACCCAGCAAGCCGATATCATCAGCATAATCCAAGTCAACAACTCGACTACCTGGGAGGAGCTCAGCGCCAGTGTTCAACGAATCGCTCAGAGCGTTCTTCAGGACATCCTCAATGGCAAAGTTGAATAGGAACGGAGAGATAGGGCATCCTTGTCGAACTCCACTGAAGACCATAAAGGTAGGCGAAAGCATGCCATAAGCCCTAACCCTGCCCGAGGTCAGACTGTATAGAGCGCGCAGTATGGAGACGAACTTCTCGGGGACACCGTTCCTCAGAAGGCACTGCCACAGTACTGTACGATCGACAGAATAGAAGGCTGCACGGATATCCAGGAACACAGCAATCGTTGGCCTCTGATACACATGGCGCAGCTCGAGGATCTGGCGAAGTGTGAAGATTTGATCGATGCAGCCGCGACCAGGGCGAAACCCAGCTTGTTCTTCTCGTTGCAACGATTCGCGTGTTGCGGATAGCCTGCGAAGTATGCTGGACACCAGCAGCTTGCAAACGACGGGGACTAAACTTATTCCTCTGTAGGTGGAGCAGATTGTGCGCAGGCCCTTTTTGAAGATGGGTACGACTATCGATTCACCCCAAGATGATGGAACCTTCTCTTTCGACCAAATTTTCGAGAACAAAGCGGTGAGTTCTCGTACCAGCGATGCGCCACCATCTTTAAATAGAGCTGGGTGAAGACCATCAGGGCCGGGAGCTTTATAACGCTCCATGTGCCGGAGCTCCTGCTCGATTTCCTGGGAAGAGGGAGGGTCTGTTGGGGTAGACCACTCGGCCCCAGCGCGATCGCCGGAGGTAGCAGATGGAGCTGGGGGCCAACAAAACTGCGAGCCAAAATGTTCGGCCCATCGCTCCAACCGTCGTTGAAGGTTGGTGATTAAGTTGCCATCCTCTTCGCATATTGTTTAACTTATACCAGATCGAACACCTTCGGTGACTCGAAGGAGATGGAAGAGTTTCCTGGTATTACCACAGAGACTAGCAAGCTCTATCTCCCTAGCACGTTCACACCACCAAGCTTCGCGGTCCATTTGTAGACTCCTGCGCAACTCTCGACCAAGGTATTGGCGTTCTTCAACGTGTCTGGAATCCGATGGGATCAAGCGACGTCTGTCCATCAACGACAAGGAGTCGGCGGAAATCCAATGTTCCGGTGGGTGACGGGTAATTCCACAAGTGTCGATACTGGCGGAAACTAACGCATCTTTGATATGCGCCCACTGCGAATCGAGATCACCGTCAATAGTTGAGCCAAGCAAAGTTGACAGTGAGGCTTGGTACCTGGTTAAAACCGCAGCGTTTTGTAGATTCGCGACGTCCGGTCGGTAGTGGGCGCGCTTGGGTGATCCTTCGAAACGCATGCAAATCTTAGCACGAACCAATGCGTGACCAGAGTCTAGAAAAGTTGACCAGTACGATCGGCAGTCCGTTACGCTTCCGCGTCATCTGTAGCTGATTGCTATGTGGTCAAGCTGGGAGCACTCTTGCGTTTGTGAGGGCGGGTGCCAGGTAGCAGTGTCTCCTCGAGTGTCGAAACCTGGTGCTTGAAAGAAACAAGCGATGAGCAGAGCAAAGAGCAAGTAGTCTGTCTCCATTGTCTGATCGATTGCCACCGAGACCAAAACTACCCCAATGTGGTGCTCGCTTGGTAGAAGGCGGCCAACCCGTGCGTTAAAGTTTCCGGTAAGAATGACTATATCCGTCCGTTTGGAGGAACGCAGAAGTTCATGTAGTTGTTGGTAAAAGCTATCTTTAACTGCATCCGGGCTGCAGTCTGTAGGGGCGTAGGCGGAGACGACAAATAAGGCACGCTTAACATCTCGGCGCCTGCGTACGTTACATGAATCTCTTAGTCTGACTGTACATAGTCGGCTGTTTACTGGGATCCAGTCAAGCAGAGCTGATTCAGCCCTGGCACTTAATACAACCCCAACACCAGCTTGACCAGTGGCGGCAGATTCTGGGTCTCCGGAAAGCCGCAAGTAGTATTTGGCGTCAGAGTTTACCGGAGAGGCCATTCTGATGACGGCGCTAGAGTCTTGTAATCTGGTCTCTGAAAGACAACAGATGTCTACCGATAGCGTTTCAAGAGTACGGGCCAGACATGCTTGTCGTCCGATCTGCATCAAAGTTCGAACATTAAACGCTGCGAGGATGAATGGAGAACCAGGTCGAAGAAGAGCTGGAGCTCCGGTGGAGTGAGAGGCGGTTGCGATTGCAGGACATTGAAAACCGGGAGTTTGGCTGTTACTTCCATCAGCTGCGAGACGTGGGTCGTTTGTGACGGTGACCGTAGAAGACACAAGAGTACATGTAGGTGAAGGACGGGAGGTGGGGTGGTCTGTGAGTGGACGTTGAGCGGTTGAGTTAAGACAGAAGAGCGGCATAGCAGTAGTAGTAGTGAGCGGTGTAGTCCATGATTCGTCAGTGGGTGTGATACTACCCGGTTGCCCAGGCCGAAGTAGAGGGTTGTCTTATGGGGCCCTACCCCGAGCATTTGATCAAAGATCTAACCTACAAGGCAGCAGGGCGATGTGAGGGCGTCGCAACCCGTTGGGAGCCGGTGACCAACTAGATGGTTCATACGCCTTTCGGTCCGTGAAGGACCAGGGGCCCAACTCACCCTTAAAGTACAATGCCTCTCAGGGAGGGGCAAGGGGCAGTGACTTTATTTAGTGGCGAGTCACATCCGCCACGTCGCAGTGTTGTTAGACGGACATATGTGGCTTTTTATAGGGAGAACGCTTGCCAGGCGAAAACCCACCACGTCCTGGAACACTGCCGCCGAACCATTCGCTGGAACGGGAAAAACCCGAACCACCCAGCTGGCACCACAAGGAGGTTGTTCGGCAAGCCAGCATTAAATTCGCACTTCTCAAGGTTTAACCTGTGGTTAAGATCACGTAGTCGATGTAACACAGCATGCAGTCGTGAATCATGTTCTTCTGGAGTCCTACTGAATACACAGATGTCGTCCATGTATACTATTTGACTAGGTAAATTGGTACATGAGTGAACCAGAAACTTTTGCCAAGCTGCGGCGGCTGAACTTAAGCCCATTGGCAAGCATTTGTACTGAAGGTGTCCGTCCAAATTAAGAAATGCGGTCAGCGGCCTTGACTCCCTAAATAGGGTCATGTGAAAGCAAGGCTTCCTAAAGTCTACCATTGGAAAAATAACGGGGGCAGGCTAGTTTGACTAATAGTTCATCCGCGATTGGAAACACAAACATTTCTATCACAATTTGACGATTTAGGACCCGCAGAGCATGGCATTTTCTCACTGTACCGTACTTCATGAGGACTGTAACCATAAGGTGGACTCACTCAGAACAGTTAGTGGGTTCAATGAGATCATCTGCAATCATTTGCCGTAATGCTGACCAAACAGCCTCTTTTCTGGCCAAAGGAATTGAACGTGGATGAACAATAGCTACCAGTTTGGCATCCTGCTTTAGATATATGCAGTGAACGGAGAAGGGAGCGCGCCCTATTGTTTGCTCAGACAGTTTCGGGTACTATATCTGTAAGTCTGATAGGTTCCTTGCCATGATACGCATACGAGGTAGGGACCGGAGTGACTCCCAGTGGAACCATAGCGTTGCGTCCGAGTAGGGGACGGTTATTTCCGCGGGTGACGGTCATAGCAACTGATGATTTCACGGCCCCAAGTTACAACACAATCACCACAGATCCTCGTATTTCTACCGGTACCTTTGTATAACTGTCAAATCAATAGGCTGAAGGATGTATAGACATGTCATGTAGGTGAATGTCATAAAATCTACTCGGTACTATAGTGATAGGAGAAGCTGGATCAAGTTCCATGTCAACAAGTGTTGTTCTATCGCGTGCAATAACTGTAACGGCATGAATGTCAGGCATTGGTAGTTTAGGTTGTGGACAATTAGAACAATAGTTAGACACAGTATCTGTGTTATCAATGGAAAACACATTTTCTTAGGTCTGTAACTGCTGACTAGAAACGGAATCTGTAGGATGCAGCTGAGAATTGTGTACTGAACAACAACAACGAGCGAAATTACCACGCTTACTGCACTTTTGCAATCCATTTCTAAGGCAGGGCACTTGGTACAATGGGCTTTATGCTGTTGGCTACCGCAGCGGAAGTATTCCTATTGGGTTTGAAATTCGGTTGACGAGCGATGGATCTTGGCAAATTCCTGTATGTCTGCGTGGGTAGCGAAACATCGCAACTGTTCGGCCGTACATGTTTTGAGACGAGCTCATTTCACAGATTTGTCCCAAGTCAATTTGGAAGTGTCTTCGGAAAGTAAACATTCCCGATTTCAGTTATTGGTGATTCCACTAATCAACTGCTGCACTAGCATTACGCCCTCGATTCTATTTTTCGGTATGGCTGGATACCGGCAGCGTCGTTCAAAGTGAATGAGGCGATCAACGACACTGTCTAGAGTTTCCCATGGTTCCTGTGTATGTCGGCCGAATTTGAGGCGAGCAATGATGGGGTTTATACTCTGATCCCATGAATTGTCCAGCACACCTAGTGCTTTCGTTAAGATATCTAGAGACTGGAGCTCCGAAGCATCAAATTGACGTTGTCCGTCATCACCGAGTAGGTGTCTGAGAAGTCTTATTTTCTGGCCTTCAGTGTAATTAAAGGCCGCAGGTATTTGTCAAGATAGTTTGTAAACGAGGTTTCCCACTGGGCCCATGCACTTTCGCTAGGAGGTAAGGTTTTATCAGACCAGTGCACTGTAGGAGAATGTAATTCCATGGCGTAAGTTCTTAAGGCGCGACGCCAATGTTGTTTACGAAAGTCAAATGCACGAGCAGAAGTGAGAAGGCCGCTCCGTTAAACGAACTACTGTCATCTGATAAGTGTCTAACTTCGTGAGTACATTAAGGTGTCGCAAGGAGAAAGATGAACCAATAGAGAAGCAGGGAATAGAGCGCTTTATATGTATGTGTGTGTGGGGTTCTGTGCACGTCCGTTTAGTATGGCCATCAAGCATGCTGACAGAATACACAACCGGGTCCTTTACCAGTCTTTGGAGAAAATAGACAGACCTTTGGTAACGATGTGTTGTTTTGCAGCGTCAGTGGCGGATGGTAAGGGTGCCATTGCACGGAAGAGTTGCAGCAACTTGGTATTAAGCATCTGACCGATAGATGATCTCGATTGGTTAGCGTATCCAGGACTTTTGGACTCAATGTCTGTCAAAGTACCTATAACTGCGAGGTTTGTTTGACGATCGATCAGACGGCGTTGTTTCGTGTCCACAAGCAAATCGAAGTGCAGCAGGAAATCAAGGCCAAGAATTAGCTTCGTGAAAGATCCCTTTTAAAGTATGTCGTAGGTTTAATTTAAGCGTGCGCGAGCGTTGACCATCCACACTCATAGTGGTGTCGTTTGCTGTGTGCAATGGACTGGTCACTTCTTCAGCAACGTAAATGGAATCACTTGGGATTACGCTGACTTCTGCGCCGGTGTCAACGAGATAGCGTACTCCCGTATTGTGTTCAGTGACGAATAAAAGCCTACTGTGGCAACCCGCAACGTCCGTCACCCCTACGTGTTCGCCGACCCGTTTCCCTGCGTGTTGGACTTGAAGGAACAGGGCGGACGACAGCATCTGGCCTGATGTCCATTTTGCTCGTGGTACCAACAATAGTTTGACCTAGGGGGAGATTTCGAAGTTGATCTAGGACGAGAGCGAATATTTGAACGATTTTGACAGTTGGATCCGGATGATGTTAGCTTCTCTAGTCGGATTGGAAGTGCCGCTACTTGCCCTATTAGTTCGACTACCTCCGTATTGGAATTAGGCTGAACCTGAAATATTTAGACGTTGGATTCTCAAATATGATCGGCTATTCAACGAGCTCAGATAGAGGCGCATCATTTGCATACAAGTGGTTACGCATGTCACGTGGCAGCCGATGAGCCCATATCACTAAGGAAAGAGTGGCCAACAGAGAGATTCTTAGATGCAGTTTGCATCATGTGCAGGAGCTGAGAAGGTTTTCGATCACCTAGCTCGGTTCCGTTAAGAAGCTGCGTAACGCGAGCATGGTCTGATTTGTCGAATCGCTTTAAGACGATGGCATTAAGCTCGTCCTAAGTCTTCAGTTGTTCAGGTAGCTCCAAGATGTAGTTGAAGTCATCGACGAATTGCGGAGGAAGCTCTGGGACAACGCAGTGCAATTTGGCACTAACAGACCTGACGCCACCTACCGAAAAATTGGATTGTAGCTGAGTAAACCACGATTTAGGATTAGTCTCTCTGAAAGGCGGGATAGAGAGACTGAACTCACTAACCTGATCGTCTGAATCTGGGTGAATGAACTTCATGGTAAAAAGGACGGGGCCAGTGAGCTCAAATACTAAAAAATTAAATTACGAAGGTAGAGAGAAAAGGTTACCGGATCTAAAACGAAATATTATTAACTAACTCTACAAAATAAACTTACTTTTGGGGTCTCTAATTATAGCTCGTCGATCGTACGCTATACATGGGTACGAGACTAGACGACCAACCGTGAGCGTATGGGGGCACACAAAAACAAGCTAGGAAAAAGGATTATTGAACGCGAGAAGAGGTAGCTAAACCTAATAGTAGAGCACGAGAAGAGAGCTAGCTAGGAAGGATATAGTTAAGAATTGAGTGGGCGTACGGGGCTTCGTGCGCAGTCGATTCGCGCTCGCCGAAGGCGGATATCGTATTCGTGTTTCAAACAAACGGGAACAATGTTCCAACAGGCAAACTGCCTAATTCCCTATTACATAAGAAAGCTACCTCGTCGCTGTCAGCGAAACGTGGTTACACTGCGAGATAACCGATGCTGAGATTGCACTAACGGGTATGTCCGTTGTCCGGAACAATGGAACAATGGTATATGACGGCTAAAAAAGCATACACTTAACGAGTCCCGCAGGTTGGCAATAGAAATACTAACAGATTGGCAAACCACATAAGTGGTTGAAGTAAGGAGCGTCAGTGAGATAAAAGGTAGAAGTATAACAGTTTTAGGGGGATAAAGTGGTGCGACGCAAAACTGGCTAAGAAATTGTTATCGTTGGTGATGGTAGCAAATAAAAATGGAGTACTCACCGGTTCGCACAGATTTACGACCGTGAATTTGGGGTATAAATCCAAAGAGGCTGATCAGCCTAAATATATACAAGCGTTTTCGTTCATAAAACAAAGCGCAGGGGGCTCAGTGCGACGTCCAATCGTTTTTTAAACTTATCTAATGTGGGGGCACAAACAACTGAGTTTGGAAGGGCGTTCCAGGGCCCGCAGACCCGGAGGGAGAAATGGGTTCTCCGACAGTCTAGACGACTGTACTGTTGGCTCAGCTTTAAACTGTTACCGCGAAGGTTATTGTTCGGACTGAGCTTCAAGAGGTGGCGGCATACGTGACTGGGATCGCTCAATATCTGGTACACTAGTATGAGGTCTCCACGAAGTCGCCGGTACCGTCCGCTGAACACTCCGAGTATCTCCAGTCGTTCCTGGTAAGGAGTGTGGCGCAAGCCCTTGACGATTTTTGTTGCTAGACGCTGTGGATTCTCCAGCGATGCAAGGTCACGTTTTAGCCAGGGTTGCCAGGCCTGGATTGCATATTCGACGTGAGGACACACGTAGGCATTCAGCATCAAAGAGAAGATGGATGGATCCAAAATACCGAATGCTCTTCGCAGGAGTCCAACGTGCTGGTTGCCCCTTTTAGAAGCGGAATCTGACTGTTTGGTACACCCGAGGTCTTCCTGTACCAGCACACCCAAGTCGCGTTCCTGAGTGGTGGTCTTCAGATCGTGTGCCCCAAGCTCGTAGACGTGGACTTGTCGATGGCGGATTTGAACAACGCGACATTTGTTCACATTAAACGGCAGGGCGTTTCTCACCAACCAATTCCAGGCCTCATTCAAGTCACGCTGTAGGACTTCATGGTCGTCCGATCGTTTTATCGCCCGCCAAACCTTGAGGTCGTCCGCGAAGAGTAAGAATTTTGACGTAATAACTCTTACTAGATCGTTAATGAAAAGCAGGAACAAACGAGGCCCAAGTACCGAACCCTGCGGTACGCCGTATCCCACTCGAATCGGATCGGAAAAGGATGATCTAACTCTAACTTCTAACTGCCGTTCAGAGAGAAAGTTACCGATCCATCCTAACAACGGGTCTCCGATACCGTACTGTTGGAGTTTAATGAGCAGGATTCGATGATCCAGGCGATCGAAGGCTTTCGAAAAGTCCAAGAATGCAACATCGACTCCTGTTCCCTCATCGACAGTCTCGGTCCAGTTGTCACGAGCTATCAGCAGATTCGTCGTACATGAACGATGTTGACGAAACCCATGCTGTTCTGGCGCAATTATGCCGTAGTTTTCCAAGTATCCCATTAACGCATCTGCTATCACCGCTTCCATGACTTTGGCGATCACAGGCAGAAGCGTTACTGGGCGGTAATTGGCAGGATCCGATCGACTTCCTGCTTTGTATATGGGCGTTAGTACACCTTGTTTCCACCTCGAAGGTACGATGTTCTCATCGAAACAGCGCTGAAAAAATGCAGCTAGTGGTTCGGCCAAGTGGATGGCAGCTACCTGTAATGTTTTCGGGTGAATGTTACCGGCCCCGGGAGAGCTGTGTGGACGCAAGGATAGCATCTTTTGCAGCACCATTTCTGCAGTGAACGTGACATTGGATAAAACGGACGGTGGGGTAACTAGTGGCGGAATATACGTCGAGGCTTGTACACCTTGGAAGATTGGGGAGTACTGGGCCCGTAATGCGTTGGCCGCCTCCTTCGCAGTATGTGTATACCCATTGGTCGTATTAAGTGGTGGGATTCCCCGTTGCACCTTGCGAAGTCCATTCACATGTTTGTAAAGAAGCTTTTTGTTCGAACAGAATCGTTTGGCTAGCTCCTGCTGATGCGTTCTCTTGTCTTCGCGAACCAAAAGCACACAGTAGTGGCGATGCGAAACGTATTCCGTCCAGTTTTCTGCGCTGGGGTTGCTTTTATACATGCGCCATGCCCGATCCCTTAGAGTCATGCATTTTCGCGTCCGGCTTCGCAAGAATGATTTCGCTGTGCGGGGATGTTGGGAAACTTTTGGTGTTGAGGCTTCTATGACTAGTGACGTGATGGTGTTCGCAAATGTCTCCCAGGCTAGTTCTGGGGTGCAGTTAGCTGGAAACGTCCAACTGGTATTCTCAACTAGAGCAGACAGAACGTGGTAATGGGTAACAGATTGCATCGTTTCGAGCTCCGCAGGTGGATCTTCGGCGTAGCAGATGTAATCAA
>CALYDF020001069.1:0-16212 GCA_944474145.2 Dicrocoelium dendriticum | reverse complement strand
AGTCAGAATTATTTGAATTGTGTTACTGTATAAATCGCTGTGAAACGGGGAACTGAAGACACTTGACGAAACGCACGGTTCGGGCTGTGCGAATTTAGGTCAGCGGGCAGAACAAACTGTACTGGGGCAATTGTGTTTATACATATATTGATGTGAATCAAAATATTAGAGTATAACCTACGAATACGTGAACGAAATCGTACTAAGCTCATATGTTATACAGCATGTTCAGTCAGAGCAGTCTGCACTTAATCAAGTAAGAATACCTGGTTCATTGAAAAGCTGTACGGATATCTGAGCTTTGTAGAACATGTTAAAGGAACTGAGCTTAATTAATAAAGCCTAAGAGGAAAATGTCTAACAGGCAGTACAACAATTAATTCGGATTCTATAATTGCTACATTTTCAAGTGGTCAGTTTTTTAAATGTGACGACCTGCAGCAGCCGCTCATCACCTCCGTGCTTTAAACTATTGCGATCCCGCGAGCGAATTCAACGCCGAAAGAGAATTATCCGGTGCCATGTATTTTTTGGACATTAACTTAGGAGGAACCCGGAATGGTTTACGTATTTGGTCTGTGTACCGTGGGCCTAGGTGGACAAACTGTTCTGTAACTTTGACCTTGTCAATGTGGTGAATTACGAACGAGCTTTAGCTTTTACAACATTTGCGTGAGCTTGCTTGCTTTGCTCTGAGGATATCTTTGAGTGTTTGATGCAACGCCTCACCTCGGCAGCAAGTGTAAACAGGTAATCGGATTGGTTCAAAGCACGACACTCAAAAGCGAACTGGAAAATCAGCAACGAACTGGTGACCGACGTTATAGAAAAAGTGTTTATACAGCTACCATTCAAGAGACCAACATGACAGCAGATTCCAGTCTAGTGTCCGTCAATCTAAAGTAATATGTTAATAGAATGCTGAGCATGTGGTTTGCACCAAGTTGGAAAGTTGCTATGTAAACCCAACCTGGACGAATGATTCTCGAATTACCGCATCATGCATTCACCTATTTCACTGTATTCGCGGTAGCGAGTACGTCGGTCGAACTTACAGGAGACACTCCACAAGTTGTTTAGAGGATATTTCACAAAACCTACTCGCTAATGGTCCGAAGCTGGCAATCAGTTCACTCGCTCGGCCCATACTTACTACTTCATGTGTGAAAACCCAAGTGACTCATTTGGCATAATCAACCGACAAAGTGTTGCTCGTCAGATTCAGTTGGTTGAAGCTTAGCTAAATGAGTAGCATTAACCCACTTTGTGGTAACACACCGAGTTTGTTGCCTTAGTGACGTTGGTAGCCACATTCCTCTATCGGAATGCCGGCCAACATCAGATAAACTTTGGCAGTTTTCGCTTATCGAATAACGTTACAATTGGGTGTCTCTATATGCATTCCAGACATTTCATTAATTGTGTGAAAACAACTGACGAGAATACGCGAAATAGATGAATTCAGATTACCATGCCCAATTGCTGTACTTTCTTGCTATTTTGTAGCCAGTTATTACAAAATTTGTATGAAACATAAAGCAACAAATTTACACCAGGTAAACAGGAATTCCGTATCAGTATCATCGGTGATTTGTGAATTGACATTGTGTGCTGGTTAAACAACATCTCGTATGTGAAACGTGAAAGCTACGCGGATTTAGATAATATATGTGTTATTTCTTTAACTAGGCATGCAATTTTTAGCTTGATTTGAATAAATGAATGATCGTTTTAAAATTCTTCCTGTGATGCTTCTCTAGTCCAGTAGATAAATAGGCCAATTCCACTCTAATTGTGTATAAACGCACATAATTTATTTTTCTTTACAGCTGAATGACCATTAACAACGCCAAACTTCCAGTAGGTTACTGGAATTGTATACCGTGGTATGCCTCTCGTTCTGCAATATACAGGTTGTTTGTCGTAGGTTTAGGAGAGCTGCGGCTTAGCATATGTAAACAGGTTAACCATTCATTTGCGTGCCAAAACTGTTAATGTATGTGATGTTTGTTAAAGATAACAACGGCGTGCGGTGGTGGGACGGATATGATGGGCGATAAGAAACACATGCTTGTAAATAGATACAGGAAGTGTTGCTACTGTTTTTAGTAATTCGATGGAGCATAAGCAGTCATAGTAATATATACAAAATAACAGCAAATGGTTACGGCGCATTAACGGCCTTATTGTTATGAATTCGTGTATGCCCTTTAAAACCTGAGGCATGCGCAGTTTTCTCTGGCTATGCGATTCTGTTGGTCCTGGGAAAACAAATGCATGCACCTAGCTTGTTTTACTTTGCGTATTTCGATGGTTAGTCGAGTGTTATCGCTTCGATCAAATGTCTTTCTTTCCACTTATCAAGCTTGCGAATTTAGGTCGCACACCCTTGTGCTGAGCGCTTAAGAACTACTTTGACAAGCACTATTTGTCTCCTCGGACATCATAACTTGTGTCGTTTAAACAAAACTCCAGGTTTTCTGTTGTAATGTACACGCACCAAAATGCAACTGTGAAATCCCTCCATCATTGAGCTGTAAACATGTAGTTGTGGTCATAAAAAATGACATCTCAAGGTTATGCAATCACCTTACATTCAAACATTTTGGTGAATGCTCCAAGAAGCAAATGAACAATTTGTGCACCCTATGGGCTTCTTATTTGTTCTATTTTTATTATCGTTTGATAAACATGGAACAAAACTAGATAGCAGTCCAGGATTAAGAATACTTTAGATAAAATCTCCTTTGTCCCAAACGTTTACATAACCCTTTATTGGGGTGGAAAACATCAAAACAGGCTGGGCTTGGTTTCTAGGCTGTGTTAATTTTCAATGTCAGTGGCTTATGACGTGTACAGTTGGTAAGCCAAGTGCACTAAAAGCATATCAATAGACAAAACTAAGTAATCCATAGCAAATACATAAGTGAACAAAGGGATCTGTAAGTAGCATTGTCAGTTGTCCACGGTAGGACATGTGAATCCTTTAGTATACCTAATGTAGTGTTTTACATATGGTGGATACTATATATAAAAGGCAACATATCCTCAGTGAAGAAACATACGTTGCGGAAGCTTATGACAGTACTGTAGAACATATTGAGTTTGAGAAGCAGTTAACCGGTTTCATCTGGCGAATGATACAAGGCAAACTTATCATGAATAATGAATTAGAAAAGCTGATGCCTTCTGATGGTCAAATTTCGAGATTATATGTCCTTGTTAAAGTTGACAAGGAAGGTGCTTCAATGCGTCTAACCTTGGACATGGTGGGTACTCTCAGGCATTTTTTGTACATTGAGTGGTGGACATGTTGCAGACGTTAGAGAATATGGTTTGCATTCGCTACGTCAGAGACACCTTTGAAATCATTGGGAGTACTTTTTGATGTCCACGGCTTATTATAAACATTTCACTGCTCAAGACGATGGATTACGTGTGTGCTCTGACCCAGTAACTGCCAATATGCGTAACTTTTCTGGAAGGTTCGCGGCACGTTGAATATGCACAAAACATGTTCACATCCAGTAGCAAGATATACCGTCGGATGGCTGGAGTGGCCATGGGATCTCATTTGGTAAAATTATAACATGGCCCACCCAGAACGCACATTGGTGGAACTGAAATGTACGTACGATCTGTCGATGACATCATCGGGTCTTACAAATCCGAAAAACATGTGGAACGGTTACTAAATATTTTAATTGACGCACATGATAGTCTACACTTTACTTGTGAGCAAGGAAACGGAAACCGATAAACTTTCTTGAATGTAGAAGCCAGCCGCAACTATAATGAACCGGGCGGCCGAAACGTATACAGAAAGCATACATGGACTGATTGGCACACTAAATTTCACAACACAATACCTTTACAATATAAGAGGAATTTAATCCGAGCTATTACATTCAGGACGCGCAGTATTTGCACTCCGGGTACTGCCATTCGGGAAAATGGTTACCCCGGTAATTTTATAATAAAGCATCCGAGCGAACAAAATAGAAAGCCACCTAAAAGCATTGTTCCCAAGAACGAGCTTTCTGTACATTTATCTCCTAGGGGCCATGCCACAGCTTACGTTTGTCTTCAACGCCCGAAAGGTGCTTTTGGAGTACTTATTCCGCAGCCCGCTGGGAATCGTTAAGCACAACAAGCCATTGCTTGTAAACGCTTACAAGATAGTCTACCCACCTTGACACATTACATGCTCGTTTATCATTGCTCTTGTTCCTATGGTTTGCAGTACATGGATCGCGTAACGGGACACAAATCACAGGAATCGCGAGCACATCCAAAGTCGAAATTCTGTCCGCAAGCAGCTTAATCATATCGCACCTACTTGAATTTGGCCACACATCATCTGATAATGACTTCATAGTCAGTAAGTTACTACCTGAATGCTTCTGGTATTCCGAAAGAAAATCATGTCTGGCTATCTGGATATCTCTAAAGTCAGAATTATTCATACAAAAATAATGCACACATATGATACTACTACCGTAGCCAACTGACACGGCTAATTGGTTATTCCTTTGTTAACTTATATAGTTGCTATGGAATACTTAGGTTGTTACATTATGATTAATTTAGTACACGTCTTAGAAGTAAATTCAAGCCTGATTTGTGGATTTGTATCCATAATAAGTGTTATGGAAGCGTTTGCGTCAAAGTAAAATTTACCGAACAGATTTCTTAACCCTGAACTGGGTTTTGGTCTTATACCATTTCAATGAAATGGTGCTATTTGATTTACCAAAGAACAGCGTTTTGCATGATTTCTTGAATAATTTTTATTTTCTTTCCTAAATTATTCATTTCATCTTCCAGACGAGTATAGGACCTAATGTTGGAATATAGAGGCCTCGTGAATAAAATAGACTAATGATTTCAAAAACAGGCATTGATTAAAATAACAAGTTGGTGAGGCTCGAAATTTTGACCTCAATAAAAGGAGCTCTCCGATGACTTAAGTCCGGTGTAGGATGAAGCATCCGTGGCCACCCTGAGTTGCGGATCACAGAAAAAGTGCAATAGCGACTACTCGTGCTTTTCTCCGGACAACTGCTTTGTGGCGCACAAACTTTGCATACACAGGAGCTCCTGACCTAATTGCTTTAAACAATGCCACATTGAAAATTTAATCTTCAGTAATTAACGTGTAGTTTTAGCAAAAACTTTAGTTCTCTTTGGTTCTGTGACGCATACGTTGTTTTCAACTACAGTATTCTCTACATCGCCGCCTATAGAAGCCGTCAAATTTCCACTCTACTAACCAGCACGGCGTGCAACGCGCTCAACACTAGGTAGACTGCTTTCGTTAATTTACAAACGACTAAGCCTTTCCAACATACTAGACAATATACATAGAAAAGCCACTGCGGTAATTCTGAATCGACCGGTCGTAACCCCAGCGGAAATGTTCCAATTCGCCAAAATTAATACCTCACTTCGCCCATGTCTTTCACTACATAACATGTGTACGGTATACTATCTAAAATTTATAAAATCCAGTGCAAAGTTTGGTTTCTTTGCCTTCCCAGTCAAGTGATTTTGCATTTTCCTAGAAGAGCTCAAGTCAACTGTTTCGTATGAGAGAAGACAAATGCACGAACCAAAGTAAGTAGGTCGCTTCGGTGAACAAACTACTGTAACCTGAGAGGTGTCTAACAACCTGAGTACATTAAGGTGTCGCAAGGATAAGGATGAATCAATAAGAAAGCAGAGAAATATGCATTTATGTTTGCATGTCCGGGGTTTTGTGCACCTGTCTGTCTTTACTAGCCGTCAAGCATGTTAAAAGATTACACAACATAGTGCATTAAATTTTATCTTTCTTGTCCCTGTGTGAAGTAAGCGAACCCCCTAAAATGAATAAAAGACTGAGCAGCATAATCTCTTTTTGACGAAAGTGTTCCCAGTTTGCTTTACAGTTTAGACTAGATGATTCCATTTGTGAGCAGGTTCATTTATCCACACTAGAAAATTCGAGTCCGGTTTACAGCAACTTCACTTTGTGTACTCCTTACACAAGTGTGTTTTGTTGCTGCTCACAGAACAATAACGATGAGTAGTCACATAGGGTTATGGCTCGACTCGGAGTAATGAGGAGTGTAAGTGTTTAAAGAAGGCAACCCAAATGATGGAAGTATCCCCAAACGTACTAACAATATTAGAGTGATTGAACCACGAATGTCAGTCGAAAATCTGCTATGCACACGCACACAAACTATACACGTTAGCTAAAGGTGGGAAACATATCAGCTATTGTGCCGCAAAACCTAACAGATAAAAGGGAATAAAATGCAACAGGCGCAAGCAAGCTGAGATACCGGTAACGGATGGGCATCGTTCCGGTAAGCTACCTGACGGCTACCATACAGCAGAATAAAATAATTTACTATGCAACATTATAAAATGCTAAATAACGAGGTCGCGGTTTGGGTGGAGGCTAAGTGGGATGGGATGGGACAAATGAACTCAGAGCACGAACCCAACTGAAGTCGGCTTTTAGCCATAGCAAAAAGTGTATCCAGCCAAACGTGTTCGCCGTCTTTCGTAACCCAACCAGGGAGCCGAGACGCTATAACTGAGGCCAAATTTGAAGCAAAAGCCATCATTCTTCTCGACCAAGTTATCGCTTGGCCACCTCTCATCTTCTTCCATCCACATCCACGGCACCATGACAACGCAAGTCCTGGGAGTCAATAGGCTGGCATGCGTAACATGTAGCCGAGCCATCGGAGCCTGGTGCATGAAATGGTGGTGCTGAGCGGTTCATTTCCTTTTCCTGTGCCGTAAACAAGGCGTCGAACACGCTCCTTGCTAACTGGGTGTTCCGTACAGATATGCACTTAATTGCGAAGGCACCGGTGGTGAGACCTAACTAACATCTTCATGTCCGCTGATCTAAAGCCCCAGTTCCACAACCATACAATAGGGTCGAACGTACCGCAGCATTTACACTTTACCTTTCAGAGCGGGAGTGATGTCGCGTCGGCGCCTTATGTGTCGAAGTTTAGCGAAAGCGCCTCGAGCTTTTGCTATACGGTTCGCGATCTCAACTTCAATTCCTCGCGCACAGATACAACTTCCCAGATAGTTGAGTTTTTGAACAACTTCTAGTAGATCCCTAGCAAAAGTCAGCGAAGGAGGCGGCCCAGGCCAGTCTTGGAGGAACGCGTTGCACATTGATGGTGCAAAGCAAAGACCGAAGCGGTTGACAGATAGTGCTAATCTGTCCAACGCCGCTTGCACGTCTGGGAGCTGTCACGGATGAGGGCAATATCGCCAGCATAATTCACGTCAAGAAGTCGTTCTCCTGGGAGCAGATTTACACTACCTAATTCGTGTCTTGTGAACGCGATTTCCTTGACTTCGTCAATAGCGAACTTGAAGAGAAAATATGACAGCGTGCATCCTTGTCTCACAACGCTGGGGATATTAGCACGCGACGACAGCTTGCCGTAAGTCCAAACTCCGCCTGCGCAAATTGCGTATAATGCTCGAAAAATATTTGCACATTTCTCAGGTACACTCTGTTGAGTAGACAGTCCTAAAGTGCATGTCTATCCACCGAATCAAATACACCTTTGATATTGATGAACACGACAACGGTTGGCCGCCAATATATGTGACGGCGCTCTAACCACAGACGCAAAGTGAAGATGTGGTCAATGCAACCACGACCTAGAAGAAACCAGGCTAGCTCTTCATGAATATGGCTTTACGAGTGCCATTCATTCTGTGAAGGATGACAGAGGCAAGCATTTTGGAGGCGATGGAGATCAGACTGTTTCCTCTGTGGCTGCCGCATTCCGATCATGAGCCTCCCTTGAATATTTAGACCATAACGGAGCGGTCCCAGTCGGTTGGGACAGTTTCCTGTTCTCACAGTTTCATTAGTATCTCGTACAAGTCATCCACAAGACTAGGTCCTCGAATTTGAAGAGGGCTGGTGGAAGATAACCTGGTCCCACGGCTTTCTTTAGCTTCAACAGTGCAATTTCACGTTCGAGTTCTGTGCGAGAGGGCGGATCCAAAGTGACAGCTCAGGGAGTGAGAAGATGAGTGGCCGGCGAGAAACCTAAAAATTCCGATCGATTAAATTGCTTGTCAAAATGCTCAGCCTAACGCTCCAAGCGTTTTGACAAAATGTGGATAGGCCGTCCACTCTCGTTACGTATAGCTTCTCTATTATTACTTCTCCTGCTACTCGGTTCCGTGTCAGCCGGAATAACTTACGATGGTTCACGAGGGCAGCGGCCATTTCCATCTCTGATGAAGGATGAGACCACCAGGCTTCGCGGTCTCTGTTTAAATTAGCACGGAGTTTTGCCCGGAGCCTTTTGCGAGTTTTATTGTGTTCACTTCCAGCCGGAATACGCTGGCCAGCATCGATAAGTTCCAGAGACTGCGAGCAGACCCAATGTCCGTGTTGGCGAGTAGACTTACCACATGAGGATTCTCTTGCTGGTGGCAAGGACTGGAGAATTTGAGAGCAATGAGCTTCAACTGCATCCAGTGAGCACTTACTCAGCTCGCATGACAGCGTGCATTGATAATCATTCAGAAAAGATGGCTTCGCCAGTTGGCTGGTGTCAATGAGGTCACATCGTCGTCGTGTGCGTCCGCCAAAACGCATCCGCATTTTAGCACTACAAGTGCATAGTCGGTGTCCACACCTGTGCGCCAAATCGAGCGACATTTCTGGACACAGCCTGTCCACCGGCAACTTATCGCAATGTGATCGATTTGCGTCCACAGCTGTTTCGAGGCTGGTGAGCGCCACGTCACCCTCCGGCGGGTGCTGTGTCAGAAATTAGTGCTCGTAATAAATAAGCGATCAACTTCATACAAATGAAGTAACCGCTCCCCGTTATCACTACGGGAGCCTACACTATGTTGGGCGCCCAGAGGCAGTTCCTCAGTGGATAATTTTCCAACTTGAGCGTTCAGATCCTTAGCCAGCACACCAGTGTCCGAGCCTCTTCTGTGTCCAAGAAGCTCGTTCAATTGGTTATAGAAGTCGTCTTTCACCGAATCATAGCTATAGTTTGTGGGTGCATAGGCAGCGCTGTCGAATAGACACCTGTTAGTCCCGCTCCACTTCGAAGCGTTGAAAGAACCTGCCAATCGGACCGCACACAACCGGCTGCTGGCTGGAATCCAGTCAACCAGAGCAGCTTCAGCCCGGGGATTCAGCGTAATAACAACACTTACTTGACCGGTGCTCGATACTGCATCATCACCGAATATGCGTAATGAGAAAGTGCTGCTGGTGTAACCTAAAGGGGATTGCAGCGTGAGCACAGAGCTTGAGTCATTCAGGCCGGTCTCCGATATGGATCGAGAGATACTCTAATGTTCGGGCAAGTGCTGCTTGTTGACTGATTTGTAGCAGTATGTGTACATTGAGGCATGAAAATTTGAAGGATAATCGATGGATCCAAATGGAAGTCGATGAACTGGGCTTGGCCGCTTGGTTGGGTATGGGTTTGTCGACAGGACAGGAATGACGCTCCGCGTTCACATGAGTTGAAAATAGAAGGTTAAGGCCTAGAAATGCCAGGTGGGGGAAGGCAAAGGATTGGGGGGTTGAAAACAGTGGGATTTTAGGTGAATCTGGTACGGGACGGTAAGAAAGGTAAAGCGTAAGTGGGATGTTTTGCGCAGTAGCATTCAAACCCCTATCTACCCTTCTCAATGCACCGTTGATTATTCGCTGCGGTGAGCAGAGCTTCAAAAAACTTTTGTGCGCTCTACTATCTTAGTGTTCGGAATGATTGTTCGTTTCCTTTCGTGAAACTAGAAAACTTTATTTTACTAAATAATTATTTTATGGAATTATATATTTTCCATTCGGTTCCAATACCTTTTGCCACCTTCCTGGCAGTACACTGGTTCCACGCTCATATAAGATTTGTTCTTTTCTGACAAAAAATATATGGGTATTTTTAAGGCTCCTCATTTGAAGCAAAGGTTTTTCCATCTAGAACGTTGTAAAGGTACGAGAACAACTAAAACACAGATTGTGCCAGATCTGCTGACTACGTTGTGTATGACGATGTATCCCATCTAAATTTTAAAAGCTTTTGAAGAGTTACGAAAATCGTATGAGGATTCACATTGTCTTGGTGCAACACCACACATTTTCTACTGCTCAATCTTGACCTTTTCTGCTCCATTCATTCATGCATTCATTTAATTTCTCCAGATGATGGCAGTACAGTGCAGAAGTGATCGTAGTGTTGTCTGGTGGAAGCGCCAAAAAACGATTCCTTTGAAATCCTACCAAACAGAAAGCATGGACTTTTTAACAATATCGGCTTTCGAAGTGGTTTGCGCCCGTTCATCTTTTTTACTCCATGATCTTTTACGTTTAACATTGATAGAGACAACACATCTCTCCTCCCTGGTATTTATGCGCTTCAAAAATGGATCATTTTTGTGACCTTTGAGAAGCGAATCACGGACGTCAACGCGACAGCACAAATTTCCATAAGAAAGTGAAAAATACACATGTCAAGCATTGAGAATACATTTAGGCTTTTCTAATGATCACGAACGAACGAATTCGATAAAATTTAGCTCTCAACAATCTCAAGAGTTGTTATTTGCCAGTCTGCATCAGTCAATGCAAAGTAATTAAATAATTTCATTAAGTAATTAATAGCGATGCGAAATTTTGCAAACCAACTTTGCCACTGGCCTTCTGTCAATACATCTCCACGCACAGCCGATAATACTTTTATTGCTTGAACAGCATTTTAACCCTTCGGTAGTAAAAAAAGTAAAACATGCCAAATTGATGCTTTTCCCTTGCCATATTTGCAAGGGTACGAACCAAATACTATGCATAGAATCAATCGAATTTCGCACAAGCGAGTCTTGTTATATATGCGGATTAACATGAAAATGGTTGTGAAACAATAATAAAAGATGAAACAAAAAACGAACATAATTTCCGAACAACTCGATGGCACTTCTAACGCTGAAGGTTGTGGATGAATCACAACTGATCAGTACTCGGTTGGAGAACTGTGAACTCACTAGTAGAGTATAAATGAATAATCAAGTCACCATCAGTGGCATTTTGGCACTTGCGGCTCCAGGAAATATGATGCAAGATTAATCAACCGGCAGACTAAAAGGCTCGGCTTAATCATGAGATATGCACTTCATTTGTCGCGTTGGTAAAACTGTCAAATTAAACCTCTCATTTTAGCAACGCGCTTTATGGGTTTACAACTCTAAATACCCCAGAAAAATTTACGACTATTTTACCCGGATGAAATCCATGATGATTTTTAAAAAGAACCTAGACTTCACAAAACGCGAGATCCCCAAATTCGGTCACGCTTTACGTTCTCGTTTCAAGGCATTACCAACACTCGCGCCTTCAAGGGTGACATTGACAAACCTCATTTTTGTCCACCTGCTGCTCTATCTACGATTAGTTTCATGATGATCTACGCTCGGGTACTTTCGAAATGTTTTCCGCGCAAGTGATAGACACATTTACAATTATCCGCAACAAAGTGAGTAAAATCTAAAAAAGCGTAACTAATTTTCAAACAAACATTGTGCTGAATGAAGGTTGCTCTGCGTAAGAAAATATGTCGAGTATGAGCATGCCAAATTTTCTCAGAACCAACATCCGCTCACATCTTGTAAAAAGGGAAAACGTAAATACAACATCTGCTGTCGCGAATATGCGCAGCTAGTGGTAATTATGGTACAGGAAACGGCTTCACAAATAGGCTGAAGACGCTATTGTAGCAATTGATGGTTTTATTTTCCACCATGCTGGTCGCTCATGCACATTCCGCAACCATTATTAACGGTACCTGGTGCTCATCAGTGAAGAGAATGTTTCAGAAAACTTGGTAGATGACCAGTTATTGTATTTATGGTGCTAGACAACATTTCCCTTTTGACACAAATGCTTCATCAGGCCTGATGAATCTTTTGTGTCAGACGCGAAACGTCTATCACCATAAATACATTAATCGGTCGTCTACCAAGTTTTCTGAAATGATGACTTCCCGATGGGTTCAAAATATGTTCCAAGCTGAAGAGAATGTTCTTCTATTCGTCGTAACTTATCGACTTAGGTTAAAGTGCAAACCAAAATTTATAAGTGAATACAGCTCAATGTTTCTAGTTAGTAATTAGACATCCCCAAGTTGTCCAAGTTCAGAAGCCCACAGATGTTAAGATGACTGCACGGTTGCTGTCATTGTATAAATCGACTATAACCTATGCATGTTTGCTGTAGATTTCAAAAGGTTTGACACAACATTCCTGACAATACTTGGACTGCAGAATATCGTGAAATTCTCCAACTGGTTAGAAGCAACCCGGGACTTAGTGTTTAATAACAATCTGAAGATATTTTCAGTCAGTACTCGAGCACCACTTGGATGATCTGATCTTTCGATAGTCAAACTATCTCCTGTCTTCTTCAATAAGACGAACCACAAAGAAGTCAATTGCTACAAGGAACGTAAAATTAAACGGAGACAAATCAATCCCCAAACATACTACAACTAAAAGAAATGGTTGCCTCTAGATTTCAATTTGATTTTCGATGACAATATTTCAACATATTGTGACCCGAGGACAAGTTATCTGAACTTTTGTTTTGATCTGTACTGTCCGATTTAAACTATTTGCATTCGTGCTGACCGGTTCTCCTCAAACTACTCAAGCACATGCGTGAACTTAAGGATAGAGCCATCAAAGTTAAAGATCGTACATCGTTAAGGTTTCTTTCTCTACGCATCAGGGAAGAAATCCACCGCCTCAATCATGCCTACGTCCAGACAATGCTGGGAACGATAATTTCCTTGAGAGCTGGCGGATGTTGTAACAAGTTATTGGTGGCGCTCGTCATAATACGAACTCTAACATGAACGTAAAAGAAATAAATCACAAATTCTGCTGCTTCAACGGTGACTCATTCCCCAAATCGTCATCTGCACATACTCATTGGGCTACCGACTCCTCGCCAGCTTTTTCTGTTGTAACATCTCACAGGAAGTTTAGTCAGCTTAACTCAAGCGAATCAAGCGGACCTGACGGGTTGTCTCTCTTCTTACTGAAGGATTGTGCTGATTCGCTAGCCCGACTGCTAGCTGAGTTTTACACCACACATCTAAACCAAAGCAAGACGGAAGGCTGCTGGACAGCTTCCAGCATAACACCAATACCGAAGGAACGGACAGGTAAATATCAACCTATTACGAGCCATTCATTGGCTTTAAAAGTCTTCGAGCAATCATGCTTGAAAAATTGCTAACCCTTTCCTGTCTATATGACGCATATCAGTTTGCGTAAAGAACTTCGGCATCGACAGAAGACGCAGTCGCTTGTCTATAGTGCACTCAATGCTATCGTCGCTAGACAGCAATAACAAAGCCCCACTTATATGCGTCTTTGACTATATCAACGCCCTCGGTACTGTTAACCTTGAAGTCTTGGTGCAAGTACTGCAATCTTCTGGTATCCAACCATCCATAGCGTTGTTGCTGCAAGGTTATTTTGCCAAACGTACTCAGATATGCAGATTAATTGACAGGAGCTCCTTGCCTCCTACCAGCACATCCGGTCTCATTCAAGTAGCCGTTTTCTTGTCATTCTTATTCTTTAAATACTTTGGTTCCCTTCCTGTCCCTGAAGAGGCCTTAATACTACAATACGCCAATGGCGTACAAATCGGCGTGAACCATGTAACCTCGGCCTCTTCGACCATGCCACGATGTTGGTTGGATAAAATCGTGCATTGGTCAAACTTCCGCGGCTTAACGCTGTGTGCTTCCAAGTGCAATGATGTACTGTTTTCGAGGAATAAGGCAGATCGTTACCCGAAACTCTTCGCTGATTGTCCCCACTTCACCTTACTGGTGTACTTCTGAGCTCTTCGACGTCAGTGAAGTATCTGGGAATCTCACTGAGTCATGATTTATCGTGGGCTGTTCCCGTGAATGAGGTATTCGACCAACTCATGCGACTGTCATTTTACGTCAAACGTCTTCTTTCGTCCTTAGTCTCCCATCGGTTGACCCTGCAATTCAGCATTGCATATGTTCTACCACACCGGACCTTCTGTTCCCTGTGATCTTTCCGGGCCTAACGGGTACGCACCAAAATTAATTCATAGGTCGCTGAAGCACATATCTAGATGCAGTGGCATTTCGAAACTAAACTTAGTTCAACATATTGTATTTGTTCAGGTTAATTCATGCGCAAAACTTGCTTCAAAATACTCACATATCAGCCATACTCTACCTAGCGTTTTACCCAACTGCAAAACTAGTTCTTCAGAGCGACGAAACTACAGTGCCAAATATGCCCGCACGCGGGCCTACAGCTCATCTGTTATACCCCAACTAGCGAGATTTCTGCTTGCTCCGAATATTATCATTCAAGAAGTAAACAGCAAATTTTATTAGTGAGCCTGTACCACATCTGAAACATTGTCCTAGACACCGTTTTTTCCTGGTTTGGCGTGTATATATTGTTCTTTACCGTTCCGATCGTGCGTATGCTGTAGGGGATAATTCACCCTACATTGGTGTACAAAACTGAATTCTTAACTAGAATTCATAAACCGATGAGCCAAACTGGAACATGTAAATCCCCTTTAATATACCTTTCAAGCATTACCCATGGTGCATAACTGGCTAAAATAATTTGCATTTTTATGTTTACTTAATCACTCCAGGTATATGAAATGCTCATAGTTGTTTGGAATATTCCTTGTACATTTCACGGTTGTAAATTACTGGCCAGAAGCTGAGGGATTGAGAGGTGGGACGAAACAATCTCATTTGTGTTTTCCGTAAGCCGATTACCCGATTTAAAACGAGCATTATTCATATTAATTTACAGACTGCCCACTTAGCTATCACCAATGTGAAGCATCCCATACAATGAGTAGACAATAACCGAGCAGCGACGCTGGATAATTGATTGCTTATTACGGCATAAGACGACCATCTGTTTGTCGGTGGTTGAGTGATGGTGATTCTCGCGTCCGAGTCTTGAAAACAATACAGCTAGATCAGTTTCCGTGTTATATTTTGCTTAGCCACTTATAGTAGAAGCAAATATAGGTATTTTTCAAAACAATTGAGCGGAGAATACTTAGTTTAAATAATAAAAAATTAATAAAAGTACATTTTGAATAAAAGCAAGGTACACACTTGCGTTAACTAATTTGCAGCATGAAGTTTGAATACCATGCGGCTAGTGGAAATTATACTCTTCGTTGTTTGAAGAAAACAAGATGGAGGAAAGTTTGTATGTCGGTTAATCAGTTCAACAATATTTTCATGAGTGCAAATGGAACGCTTACACAGACCTGATATTTTGAATTCAGTGTTTGTACATGCCGTCAGCAGCAACAACACTCTTTCACTGGATTAACACATTATTCGTGTCTACACTTCAGAACTTAGAAGCGGCGTTCAAATATGTCACGTTTGTTTTAGTCATGCAACATATGCACGTATATTCACAGCGTTTAAAGCAGGTGACTTACCTCTGTACCACATAGATATCTGACAGTTATAATGGCCTGCTGTCTCTCTAAGTCCCAGTGATTGTGCGAAGCGTTCATGATAATGACTGATAGATCAGCTGAGGAGTGAAATGTAAAAGTGGTAACGTGAACACAATAGTTCGCAAGAAGGCAAAATACTGACAATTGGAAAGATTTCTTCACAACCTCAATCACATTAACCCTGCACACATATTGTCATTTGTTTCAAGGTTTTTTCATAAACATACAAGCAACCTCAATCTACTATTCAGTGTAGTATGTGAAAATGATCGAGATCCTTGCTTAATCCATGGGTGCTTCATCATTCTTTCTAACTAGAGCATGCAACTTAGCGGCTTAATCAGGTAGAGAGTTGGATTTGTAAATATAAATCGTTGTGTTGTCGACTACATAGACAATCTTTTCTGCTATTTCAAAATTTTCCGCACTGCAATGTGGTATATTTGCTACCACAAATGCTGTGCTGTGATGCTCACATTTACTTCAGTTGATTTTGGTTTGCCCAATACATTACGATTGTTTTCTTATTAATCCCATGATGCCCACCAAGATCGAAAATGCCATGAAAGAAACAATCACCAAATACCTACCCAAATGCCTCCCAACTGCGTGGTATCAGAGCTTGAAAATAAACATATGGTAGATGG
>CALYDF020001068.1:0-16222 GCA_944474145.2 Dicrocoelium dendriticum | reverse complement strand
ACATTGGGACCATAACGGAGGGGCGCCAGTCTGTCTGGACAGTCTCCTGCTCCTAATGTTTCACTATAAACTCGTGTAGATCATCTACTAGAGCAGGTCCCCCGAATTTGAAGGGGGCTGTGGGAATTCCATCAACAGCCTGATCTCACGTTTGACCTATGAGCGTGAGGACGGATCCAATTTAGACGGCCCAAGGGGACGGGCGCTATATGCCCGAAATATAAACCGAAAACTTAGGTTGGATAATTGGCTTGCAAACTGTTCGACCCAAGACTGCAAGCGTTTTCCCAGGCTGTTGATCGGCTGCCCACTTACGTCGCGTACGGTAGTGATAACACAAGGTCTCCTGCTGCCTGTCTCCCCTATCGCCCACCGTGATCATTACGAGAGCCTACACCATGTTGGCCACTCACATGAAGATCATCATAGGACTATTTTCCGACCTGGGCGTTTAGATCGCCAGCCAACACCAAAATATCCGTGCTTCTTCTGTAACGAAGGAGATAATGACGTTGGTGATAGAAGTCATCTTTCATAGAATCAGTGCTACAGTTTATAAGGGCGTAGGGCGCAATGACAACCAGACATCGTTTGTCGCCGCGCGACTTCATAGCATGGAACGAACCAGATAATCTAAAGGCGCACATCCGACATTTGTCTAGGAACCAATCGATTAGGGCAGCTTCAGCCCGGGGATTCAAAACAATGCCGACGCTAGGTTGACCGGCATTCGAAGTAGCACCATCGCGAGATAGGCGCAAGGAGAATGTGCCGCCAATGTGGCATGTGGGGGAAGGCAGAGTTAGCACGGAGCTCCAGCTTTTCAGGCGAGTTTCTGAAAAACTGTAAATATGGATCGCTATGGTCCCTAGTCTTCGGACTACTGCTGGCTGTTGGCCAATCTGTAGTAAAGTGCACACATTGAGTCATGCAAATCTAAGCGAGACTCGAGGACTCCAAAGGGAAACGGACGAACTGAGGTTATCCGCTTGGTTAAACATGGACTTATCGACTGGATTGGAGCGACGCCCTGCGAGTGTGTGTGAGTTGAAGCTAGAAGACAAACGACGATTGGAGCAACATAAGGGAGGACACAGAATTAAGGGTTTGAAAATGGGGCGACTAAAGTAGAGTTGGATCGGGACGATAAGAATGAAAAAGCGCAAGCAGAGGATAAGAAGACGGGAAGGCCTGAGCAGTAGCATCCATAACTCTATCCACCCTGCTCGATGCAGCAGATAGGGCACCGATGATTATGCCCTGCGACGGCCAGAGGATTAAGAAATCATTAGAGGAAAGATTCGTTGTATTGCGTGGGCAGAATGCTGTCAGGTTGCTTAGGTCTACACAGGAGAACGATTAACGTTCTCAACTGGATCCTTTGGTTCAAAAACATGGTCGCAACGCTGCGGGTTTTCGGCACTGGACTACAGAGTTCGCGTATTTTGGAATACGGAGCCCCACCCCCATCTCATTCCAAACCTCAGTCTGGAGGACCAGAAGGCTGTGTTTGTCTGTCTTCTAACCATTGACTAATCGGATATGAGTGGCTCTGATGGTGCACAAACACCACCCAGCATAGCACATTGGATCTCTGAGGCACGCAATTCATCGCACCACGGTAAGGTCCAGCCTCATTGCGATGGTGGCGATGGTGGTGAATGTTTCGGTGTTGATCTTCTCAGCACGTAGGCACTAGGTTACCCCTAGCCTAATAACTATTTTCGTAACGTGACGTTCAAGCGCAAGTAGGAGAGCGTTCGGTTAATCGCCTGCCAAAATGTCTGATGTATCTATATCGCATCAGGTCATGGTTAATTTCGGAACGGTATTCCCAACATGAACAAAACTCAAGGAGGAAAACTCTTCACTTGAATTAGGGGTGATATTTCATGCTTATCACATTGCGTTCTACGTAGAATGCAAATTCATCCTACTGATAAAAGCATGCTCCCCCTTTTATCAGAAGTACGACCAGATACCAACCAACTTTGAGGAAATTGTGGTCACCAAAATCACCACGCTTGGGGTAACCATAGCGGAATGTACAACCAAAGCCACCCAGTAAGTGCTGCTACTATCCTGAGGATAACGGCTAGTAACACTGTAAGCAAATCGACACCGAGCCCAGCAAATCAACTGCTATTCTAGTAACACACGTGGCTCACATTTGAATAATGCGATTCTCATTTCGATGGGTGTAAATATACGGTAGGCTACTTCCAATCTCCTGACTGAATGCTTGAAAATTCGCAAGCCAATACCAGCGAACGTTGGGATACGGTTACTTCCAAGAACAGCCGTCATTTAAAGTCAACGGCACCCCGAACTGTATCAGTTACAGAGGAGCGTAGCGGAGTTGTTTTGGTGCAAGCACCATTGATTTCCTGCGATACATCTCGGAGTATTTCAATCAATATCCTAGACATGTCGGAAGGTCTAAGGAAACCACTACTTGTGCTGCGCGTACTGTGCTCCAATACCGTAGAATCGAAGTCGAAATGGATAACAGCAAGGCACTTGGATAACCGCCATCAATAGGACATAATTAGTAAGCAAATCGGAGTTCTACATAAACCTGTGCACGTTATGCGTATTAGGCGACACCCCAACTCTAAACATCATGGAAGTCCAATAATTCTGAGTGTTGTGCTGAACTGCCCCACTGAAGTAGGATGCGTCCTACTGTCAACAAGTAGACTCAGAAATGAATACTGTTTCACGCGTATCTTTCCAGACATCACACGAGGCGAGCGTTATGAAGTCAACCACATAGATAAGTACCAGTAGAAACTTTAACCAAAACCAGTCTTCCTCACGGGGTTTGTGAAACTGTGGCATTTGATGAGCAAGAAGAAACTACGCACGTTAATGAACAATGGTGTTATTACTTATGAGTAGAAGGATTTTATGAGTATTTCTGTTCGTCGCAATCAGCAGACCATTCAACTAAGTAAACTATCTATCCGGAAATGCACCAGACGGCCGTTTCACCCTATTGGGGCTCGTGGTGCGCATCCTTCGGTCCTCTACGGAGGATCGAACTCATGACTGCCAGTGGCTTGTGCCAACTAACCCGCAGCTTATGCAACTGCGTTATGGAGGACGGCAGCCGACCAGCACGAATTGTTAGCTAACTGCGATATGGACGGACCCATCCTCCACTGCCCTGCAGGCACCTGCCATACAGAAGACAGCGGTTGGCCTTCCGACTTCAGGACTTCCCCGTGTTATATCCTTAAAGCACTGCTTGGGTGGTAAGCTAGCGAAATCCGTGTCATGTTTGCCTACCTAACCGAACTACAAAGAAAGTGGACCGTGAGTGTTGAAAGTGGTCCTACATTTAAAACATATAGTAAGTAGAAAAGCTGCAACAAGCTGGTACACGTCGTCTTGCAGGCTACTCTATATACTTCCGCTGAAGACGGTCAGCGGTGTGCCTCCTAGAGATGATACGTCACTCAACGACCGAAACACAATGGGATCTATTAAAGAACAATACTCCAATACTTTGTCTAATAAGCCAATAAATCCTGCTGAAGAAGATAGTGACCAAACACTTTACGCTGTACGTAGAAGATTACCTACGGGAATAAAATCGCGAACGATGAAAAAGACCTTAAACTCTTCACCAATTACATACGAAATATCTCACTGGTCGATGAAGCTTCACGTGTGAGTTGCACAACCTCCGAAACATAGTTCAAATCTAAGAAACTGCATGTATATACGCTGACGCCCAAAATCTCTACAGTAAACTTAACGAGCACTGACTATATTAAGCTGCAAACGCATGTGACCTGTGTTCTAGTAACGAAAAATATTTGCACATAGAGATGAGAAGTTGAGATAGCAGGGATGTCACTGATCCGGAATGACGGCTCCAGTTGAGAAGGGGGGTTCTTCTATACTACCTCGGTGACTTTTAATGTGCGGTAGTTGATGATCTGGAAACTCACGTTACCCACTCAATCTGTAGCCGTCTTCGACTAAGACACAACGACGCATTTCTCCTAGCTGTTATTTGGTGCCCTACCCCCGTCGTCCAATTCGGAAATGAATTCCCGCTTGATAGGAGTCTTGAACAGAGTAACATACACCAAGTACAGACATATTTTTATCTTGGGGGACTTTAATCTACACAATCTGGAGATATCGACATCACCAAGTGAACAGGTCAAAGTAGCCGCATGAACTTATCGGTGATATTCACTTGTAGCATCCTGGAAACACACGCTAGTTTCAGGACAGCAAACAAATCGTCAGTTTGGAGCTTTTGTTTGCGAATTTATAGCTTATTTTGACAAGTTATTGATCCATAGTCCATTAGGTCTCAGGAACAAGTATGTATAACGTTCAACTATGTGCGCTATGAAGGCTATCCATCTGAACACTCGGAATAAACTCATCCAATCACACGCTATCAAGTCCTTAAAGAATTTGCTGACGTATATGTCTAGGATTTACAAAACAACAGACCACTTAACAACGTTTGAACAGAGTTTTTTGAAAGACTTAATAACATCGTTAACAGATCCTCAAATAGCAGGAATTTTCGTCCCACAAAGACGCCTTCAATCTTAAGGAGCTGAACTAGAATATATATGGCGATACTGGATGCATCGTGCAAAGCTTACAATATTAACCCCGACTAAGAGACTTTGGGCAAGATCCTGACCAATATCAACAATCGTACTCCACTTAACCGTGAGGAGAATGTAACTTATGAACAGTGCCTCACCAAAAAATTCTTTGCAAACAACAAACTGCTCTCTAGGCGTGTTAACAAACTCCGCGAATTGAAGCATGACATTCCCCCATTTTCACGACAGTTGGGAGAGAACAAAGCGGCAAAGAATCAGCCAAATGAATTGCGGCCACAATATCCCCAATTTTTGCACTCGTTAATTTTATTTCTCACATCCCGTAAAACCCATAATTGTATCCATGGTTTGCACATAGACATTAATTTACTCTCACGGCGCGATCACTCATCTTCAGGAGCAGACAACATTCACTTGAAAGTACTGAATAATGCAGGCGCCGGGAACCGGCAATCAACACATCTGTCTGCTTCGCAGAGCCTTCGGTATCTTTGAACCCTCAATTTTTCTCCAAATGCTTAACGCCTACGTACAACCGCAGTGGTATGTGCTATCCAGGTGTGGCAGCCATGGCAGAAACAAGAGCTCGTTGCTCTGCAGACCACTTAACGTAGGGACCAAGGACCTCAGAGTTCATATTCATCTGCCCTAACAGCTAAGAATGAATCCTCTAAAAATTTACAGTTGTCGTTATTGGTGTTTAATTAGAGACCGCATATTGTTTTATCAGGTTTCGAAGAACCTAGACCACATTTATTGTCTGCTGCTGGAATTGAACCATGACATTAACGTAAGAGCTCATCCACTGAAACTGACAATTACAGTATAGTTGGCTTGAATAAGCAGAATTTCTTGTTCTTTCCGCGTGTGTCAGCTTTGGAGCGCCCTCCTAGAAAGTTCGTCTCTGATCAATAGTAGGCGAAATTAAAAAACTTGTTGACCATACGTTGTCTCATTTGCATTTATTTTATGACTTGTTAGCCAGGGGCTAAAAAACGCAATCAAACGGTGTCTTACCAAACTCCCAACCAATGGATTTCTACGTTTAATACGCGAACATCTTCGCTATTATACTTAAGCCTATAGTGAATCAAAGAACTGCTTTCCGCTTGATCACGAAATTTTATTTTCGCAGTAAATTCCATTCAACGGCAGCTTTTAAGCATTTTATTTTTGCTCTAATACGCCAATGTTCCATCGTTGCATTGCTCACCAGGCACCCGTGGATACAACATTTGCGCACATTTTGCCTGAGAGATGCATTGGTAATGAATAGCCGGCGTCAGTTTCACTGATACAATGAAGGCTGGCGAATATTCGTGTGTGCGGAGGTCGGCCAATTTAAACTTCCGACGTGCCCATTCAAACTACCTACGCAATAATATATCTTACAAGTACAATGAATTAGTGACGCTGTGAAGGAGCGTGTTAAGACCATAACAGTTGTCCCAGCAGCATCAGGGCTGCAGTCATTAAGAGCATACTCTTAAGCCCCTAACATACGGCAGAAATTGCCTCCTGTGAGCTAACCAGTGTTGATGCTCCCAAGCTGACTGTGCAAAACGTTTTGGATTAGTCTTTGAATTCACACCGAGGCTCACCATATTTTGAAATATATCTGCCACCAATAGGTCTTCGAGTAATTCTAACCAAAAGCGATATCAAAATTAGAGCGTATATTGGTCAACAACTGCGCGAATTTCGTTGATCCTAGTATCTTACGAGCAACCGATGTCAACCCTAAGTGTGACAGTCTGTGTTCAAGTGCAGCGCGTTGAACTAACTCCTGTGAGAGTAGTCGATGAACGCTGTCAAAGTAATAGGCGCTTTCTGCATTATAAGGAAGCTTTTAGAGCAGGAGTACGATTTATCATGCTGGAAGAGGGATGCATGTGGAAGAAATGCGGCGTTAGTGTAACAGTATTCAGGTATTCCTAGAATTATAGTGCGAAAAGGTAAGTGGTGTCGGGAAACGTATGGGCGTAAGAGGAAGAAAAAAGATGACTGATTTCAGTAATTGCATGCCTTCCCCATTCCGTCCCATTGCATGTGCCTGACATGAAACATTACGATATTTTGTGACAACCTCTGCACGACAAACTTCAAATGCATTAACTCATATATAGTATTTGGCGTCTAGTAGAACAATTCTGCTCCTGCATGTTCTAGAATTCTTATAGTACGCCTAAAGATGACAGTATGCTGATTAGCGTTTAGAATAACAGGTAAGTTAAACAGGTTTGATTGGTACGTATAGGGGTATATGAAAACAAACCAGTTTTATTTAGGTCTGAGCGATTTCATTCTAAAACCGAACCTTAGCTTAGTCGACTGAGCTCATTTGATTTGTTGCCTTTGAGCAATCTGGTAGTAGATACGCTCAGCTGGTGTAAAAAAGTGACGCACACCGCTTTTGGTTGGCGAAGTTTAGTCTCATTGCGGGTGCATTCTAAGCAGTATCATGAGATAGACACGTTAACCAACTGCTTGGTGGAAATCAATATCCCCTGCATTGTTCTTCCAGAGTTGGAGTGGCCCTTCCCACCCTGCACACTTGTCTGGCGCCGCTTCTCTCATATGACATGCAATCCGAGTCTATAAAAATCAGTGTTGCTGTAGGGTTACCAAATAGCTCAAAAGTACTGCAGATAATTTTGTGCCGTTTGCTTCAGAGTAAGCTGCATATACCTTGTCTCTGTCTACCCAGATGTAAGATGGAACAATA
Organism: Dicrocoelium dendriticum; assembly: GCA_944474145.2. Classification (NCBI taxonomy): domain Eukaryota; kingdom Metazoa; phylum Platyhelminthes; class Trematoda; order Plagiorchiida; family Dicrocoeliidae; genus Dicrocoelium; species Dicrocoelium dendriticum. The sequence continues at coordinate 8,893 of CALYDF020001068.1, read as the reverse complement.
CTGGAGGAATGTGTAGTTCGGGTTGGAATCGTGAAACGTAGCTGGCGACTGTTGACCCAAGTTTTAGTATTTATTACCGCTTTCCGTTCTAAGATCCTGATCAGTCGTCCTGTGCTTCGTTCGAGAATTTACGGGACATGAATCACAGTGAACACCAGCTGCTTGTTTGCCGTACACTCCTAGACCGTGTACCGTTTCAACCTCCATCAAAGGCTTCATTTTATATTGCAGTTGAGTATAAGATGATGCAATTGATCTAGTAGAAGTCCTTTCGTCGACGCTGTGTTCTCTATGAAAGATTGGATGTTGCTTGTAACCGTATGTTGTTTATTATATTTAGGAGCAAATTTGGGTCTCATAATCGATCCTATAGCTTACCAAATATCGTGTGCATTACGGGGGCTTATGGACAATCCCCAGTACTGATTTAGCAATGCTTGTAGGTCGGATTGAGGAAGTCACTTCACTTAACTCTTTGAGCTGATTGTCGCCGCGTTAGTTGTTTCGTAGCCAAGCCAAACATAATATTCAACGCGGTTTCCGATACCACCGTTCACGGTACCTCACACAACGAGCTGGTTTCGTGTTGTTGATGATGAGCTTGAGGATTATGACCTTAAATTTGAAGTCCATTATTATCTCCTGGTAGCATAATTTTAGCACCCGGCGGAGAATTTTTCTTTATTGTGACACTCATGTACGTCGACATGTAAGGTGGTGCGTTTGCAATGGGTTGCATCATTATGGGTCAGCCACGCGCACCTTGCATCATAACAGGAGTCTATTTATGTTAGTTATCCAAAAGGCACGAAATCGCAGTATTAGGGTTAGTAATTTTCATTTTGCGACTAGTTTAATTGACCGAATCTTAATAGGCGAATGATGAAGCTTTCCCATAAACAGCGGAACAACAGTGTCTCTCGATGTTATTATTTGAATGCTGCACGCGCTGCCGCATGATTTGCACATTTTAGGTGCAGGGATATCCCGATGTAATTGTGACAACCTCTCTTATTCGTGGCCTTTCAATGCAATACATTAGTTTCATTACCAACATATCTATACAATATGGCATTGCTCAAAAAGCCACTAGACTAATGCAAGCATCATAAAGTCACGCAGAAATATAAAGGGGATCTAGCTGTTGAATCGTCGAACACTACGCTGCATCTACTAATGGATACTGGTGCAAAACGACATTATTATACGTTGAGGACATTGCTCATATCTGCAAGCAAACCCGAGTGAGTGGAACAGTATAATAGTTATTGACGTTTGATTGGAAGTAGCAGATGCAGCACTTGGTCGCTAACTGGAAAGTATGTTCAAAATTATTTTGCTCAACTCTCGGCGAACCAAATTGATTTGTGCTTCTAACAGCTAGCAACTATCGGAGCATGTACCCACTGGGCAAATAAGTCAACGATATGCATGTAGTACAGGTTTGTCGGAGAATTCGGCCAGGTTTGTAGGTCTAGTCTTCGTTGAAATTTGGCGACTATATATGTAAATATGTCAAAAATTATAAGAGGACACTCTGTGCTCTTAAGTTTAAAGTTTGTTTTATATATTATGCGTTGACTTACCTATCTATAATTATCCTAGTTTGATTTACTGTATAAAAGTAATCTATGCTGATGCATTTACTTAGACAACTACCAAATTTTTGAATAAAGTTGCCGCATGTTTCCTCGTATTAATGCAAATCACTGCACGCTAATCTGCCACATATTTGCGTTCATAGCTTGCGTGCCTGATTTCCTTTTAGCCATGCAACATTAATTATCATTGCCAATTTACGGTGTAGAAATTAGTTTTACTAACCTCACTCTCGTTACAATCTAACGTGAAGCTCAAAGGTGCTAGAATAACAAATGTTCTACCTGAATTAAGGAAAATCCTTTTCTTTGCACCAGACCCTCATTTATTTAGCACATTTTCCTACAGTTTCCAGAGCAAAATTTCCTCAATGTAAATTGTTCCCCTGCCGCTGCATCTGGATTACAACCGTCGCTTACGCCATCACCACCAACGCTATACACCATGAGAACAAACGAGAGTTCTATGGACGAAAATTTTCAGTTGTTATCACCGTACGCTTCATCAAACACTGAAGCTGCAATTCTAGACACACCGCCTCTCCTATCATTCTATGGCACTGACAGCCAGCTACCATCTTTTGACGAAATATAACATATGAATGAGAATAAACTTTTCCACACAATCTGTGATACACCTTCACGAGTCTTCTGTGAGTCCCACGCAGGGGCTCTGTTGCAGCATATTCTGACTGCTGCATGCCAAAAGACTTGTCAGTCCCCAGTAGCTGCGCGGAATTAAAGCACATACCTAAAGATAAACCAGTGATGCTCTCTTTGTTTCTCTAATCGGTGTAAAAGTATTTCTATTCCAGAAACGAGCCTTGTTACTACTAAGTTTCCCAGCTCTCTAGGCGGCTGACAGGAAGCGTTTCATCCAGTGTCCTACGAACACACATACTCCCATGTAATCAACCTGTTAACAATTACGTTATAGTTGGGGGCATTTGTTGGCAGCATATAGGTCTAAATTTGTGTGCAGTGCATGCAATTTAATTTGCTTATATTACAACGAAGAGTTTATGGCTTAGGGCAAAATGCATAATCAGCACATCACCCTTGTTTATTTACACTCAAAATACTCGGGTACCAATATTTTTCGATACAAATCGTTTCTCTGTTGATACCGAGTGGATGACTTGCAATATTTCAATAACAGTGCCGATCACCGTAAATGTTCCAAAGTCTCTTTCCTAAGCTAATGACAGTGGACCAGCGCATTTATCCATTTGGACCTGGTTACCCCACGGATTTGAATATAGAGGTCTTAGTTTTAGCCAACGTTCTATATCTTCTTGCTGCACTCCCCCAGGAGTTGTACATCAGATATTTCCATATAACTACAATTCGTTACCACTTCCGCCGGGGTAGGAACTCTCCTCAATGGATCGCATGAATTCGTGCACTTATGCTTTTCGTGCTTCACGTAAAGCACAAATGAATAACTCAACACGGGCAAAAAGTTATTGGTTGAAATACTTATCAATTTCCATTCTTTACTATCTGTCGGATTTTGTTTGTTAATTTATCTGCTCTAGTTAAGCCACTCGTAGTTATTCGGGGAGGATGGTCATTTTCCATGAATTAACCACATAATAGGAGCCGTTTTACACTAGCGCTCACCCTTGCGTTCCGATTTGCGACGCCTGGTCGCCTAATCTGTTTTTGCGTTGTTAGAATTCTCTCTTGTTTATCAACGGGCAAACCGGAATCGTTTAGCTGAAAATTTCGGCATCATTCATTTTGATTTCTGTTATAAAATTTCTATCCCTTTTTCGTGGAGAACCTATCGCGTATTTTAGAGATGCGCTTTGCAAGTCTGTCTTAAAATTTTACTTTCTTTTCACACACTTTTCCAGTATATCAAAATACATTTTGGTTCCTGTTCAAAAAAAGCTGCACACAGTGCAACGGCCTTTATGTGATAAAATAGCGGTGCTAGTATTCAAATTTTATGTATTAGATTACCTGCCAATTCCTATCGTCTCTTAACATTCTATATGATTCCATGAATTTTGTGCAGTGATTATCGTATTCAAATGCAACAAGTTAAACTTATCACATCAACCGATGCAGATCACGACCAAAAGCTTTTGTGTTCAAAAACTGGTTTGGATATTACCCAAAGTTTTACCCAGTCTTCCTGCCACTCTTTTTCTTCTGATAACTCCCCCACGCCATCCTGTTTCTGGAGGTACGACACCTACTGAGGCTAATGATTCATTGACGTTTAGCTCTGGTATCTCTTCAGACCCATATACATGACCGGTAGTTGAGGTGAAATCGGAAACACATTGAGAGAAGAAGCCACGAAACGAAGTGCAGTTTCTAGATATTGATCAATACCAAGTGTGGTCCATTTAGACTCGAGTCTACTCTCCTCATGCAGAAACCGCTTTGACTGAGAAGTGGCGATCCAATTTGTTGCTTTGCACACGCCCGAGTCCAACGAATTAAGTCCTCATGCATGCTATGATCATGACGTCGAGCTTTGCAGATGTTGGTTGCTAGGCCCTTCCATGGGGTGGCGATGGAGTGAAAGTGAGGTAGGTCATCCGATACTCAAAACTACTATTAAACTGTACCAGCTTCTGTAAGTAAGTTTTGTAGACGAAACCATCTCGAAGTTAATATTGTCGCGGTTTAGTAAACTACGAAGTAAGTGAGTGCATATTCGTCCGGATAGAGATTCATATATCTGAGCGCACCAACAAAGCGACATCATCTTTATAAAGCGGCGCAACGTTGAGGGAAATACTTCGTATTGTAAATATTTATGTGAGTAAAATGAAAGCAAATTATGATGTATTGTTTATCTACTCTTCTTGCACGCCGGGTAATTGCTACCACTGCCAGCTTATAGACATTATCAACTCCTGCAGGCTTGTGAACAAGCGCAATGACATGTGCCGCTTAGTTGCTTTTAACCTACTATATGTAATGTGACCAGCATAGATTTGGTTTGTTGTCAGGTGTTCACTCAGAAAGTGGAGTTTAGTGTTTACTTTTTCTTCCACTTAGTTAAGCTTTCGAATGTCCTCAGTGACATATCGTTCTAAATCTGGTCTCCCCTAGTTTGAACACTTGTGATCCCGCCCTAAAACGAGATCTTTTGTAGCAGTTTTGATACTCGAACCACCTCATGCGCGCAGAGCTGCTCGTGGGTGCAATTTATCGTAGTTCACTGAGCCACCATTTAGAAATGTTATCGCATCTCAATGACCGCATTAGTCGCTCTCCTTTCCTAAGATAGGCGATTTCAAACGTCTTCGAATATGCTGTGCTTAAGCTCAGCAAAACACCCAAAATTGTGAAGTCAAAGCAGTTGGATGACATTGTACTTGAAACTGGATCAGCACCACACATCTACGATCGATGCCCATCACACCGCGCTCGCACTGAGACTTGATGTTAGCCATTTGTAAACATATGTATGAGCTTCGGCTCCTGTAGACTATTGGAGTCAGCGACCACTTAGTCATTACCACCAAGTTGATTTCCCACCGCGGGGCTGTTGTTTGATGAGAATTATTGAATGACAGATTTTGGCGGCCTAACATCTGCCGCAAACCAATTGGACTGGCACCTGACGCAATCGGATTTCACTGAAGCTTGCTTGTAAACAATAAATGATGGAAATTATTTTTTGAGTAACCGGTTTGTACTGCTCAAGTCTCGAAAGTCGGATGATCCAAATCACATCTGTGTGACAATGAATGTAGAGAAAACCGGAATGCTTCTACCTGTGATACTTTTGCACCACTCAGTGATCTCCTGACTGTGATTCTTAAGAAAATTCACCGCTCTCTTTCTTTTCTTAAAGCATTTTTGTTTGCGCTGACTCAATGCATATTATTTGATCCGGTTAAGTTTATTAAGATTCCGGTGTCAGCTTTAATTTTTTCCATTGAAAACGCGTTTAGACAAGGCTTCCAAGCGAGATGTCGCTCACAAAGGGTATGAACAACTGGCGGGATTGCGGCGAAGGCAGTTGGACAGTCTCTTTTACTATAGCTCGGCCGACAATCACAACGTATATAGAAAACCGTGAATCATCTAACACGGTGCTAAAACGAGTAAGCACCGGCATTTAAAAGAGTAGGCTGCAAGCGCAGCAAAGACCGCCCCGAAGAGCATTTGTGCTTTCGTGAAGCGGTGCTTTTCGCTTTTAGGTGACAAACCAGTGAGAGTGGAGGCGGAGGGACAGCCCTTTTTCTTCAGCATTAAACGTGCGTCCGCAGTGGTGTAACGCTTTGCACCCACGTTGGTGGGTGACCAGGTGTCCCTACCGAGTTTGGTGTGCACCGCCGTTGTCGAATTAGAGAACCAGGGTTATGATGTGGAATTGTTAGGTTAACTATTGTGAACATATTTAGTCACAATGCTGGGACTCAAAAATGGGTAGGCGCGATCGGGGTGTAGAGTAAAAGAAACCGCACTGGATTGTTTAACTGAATCGCTGCGTTTATTGTCCGTTTAGTTTACCTTAATTCGCTTCAGTGAAACGAAGGCTCGTTAACAGGTTGGATTTGTATACGTCTCGTTTGGCTCAGTTGCACTGGGCATTCGTTGTTAGTCTAAACCGGTTTGTGGGACGTAATCCTTTCGGCGGTTGCCAAATAAACTTGGTTATCCGAAGCCATCTCGTTTTCGTTTCAGCGCACATTCGATACTACGGTTAAGGCGATTGTCCGGTGGGTGTGTGTCCTAGTCGGGATGTTTGTACCTCGTCATTATTACGGTGCCGTGTTCCATCGCATCGGTTTGCTTGAAGCGTTGGTTGCTCAACCCATAGCCATATTCCAACCGAGGAAGTACATTAAATTAGGTCACTGATACCACCAACGATGGAACGCTGGCGAAGAATGTGCATGGAAGACGATAGTCCGGATAAAATGGATTTATTACTCAGTTTAATGTAAATGGAAGATGGACAGTACGCGTGCACTGGATAAAGAATATTCGTGAACAATTGCCTTTTAATTCACATTGCTCTGGCAAAATTTTCTGGTGCCCGCTAGGAAGCTGTGAAAACACAGTTAAGAGCACGCTGAGTCTTGACGTTTCAAGTGATTGAAATCTGTTTTGCTACCTAGCATAAATGTTAACTTGGGCATTGGTCAATCAACTAGCTGACACAGAAACAGGATGCAAATGTATGCATGAGATGGGGGTGCCATCTAGTTGAATTCAATTTTAATCCGTAAGATTTTGAACAACAGCGAGTTGATTTGTTTTCCGTTTATAGCGAAGTGAAGTATGCCATAATTTGGCAGTTGTCAGTAGTGTCACGGTTGAGTGGAGGACAGGTGCGTTTGTTTGAGACGAAATTTCCTGCCTTCGAAAAATTAGACATTTGAAGAAATGCGCAACCACATTGGTGGCAGGTAACTTCAATTTCGGTTTGATCAACACCTATCCAGTAGATGGGAAAACCTTCGCACGTGGATAAGTTCGTCAAACTTCATAAAATGGCACCATACGATTTGGCATGATCAGTGTTCTGTCCGTCTTGGAGTATACTCAACGGCTCCGTATCTGCTGCATCGAGCGAGTGGATAGGGATTTAAATGACCCTGCTGAAGCTTTCACGTCTTCTTATTGCTCACTTACGCTTTTTCACCATTATCGTACCCTTCCAGGTTCAGCTTAACCCCCTATAATTCTTTGCCGTCCCCCAGCTTGTTTAGATAAGCGTTTATTTCCCAGTTTTAATTCACAGCAAACGCGGAGCTTCACTCCTACCCTGTAGGCAATTCCACTTCGAACAGCTTGTTCATGTCCAGTTTATCGGCTTCTATTTGGCACTCCCTTTCCTCCCTATGGTTTACATGCCAACATTTGTAAACATTAATACAGATCTGTCAATCATAGAGACCCTCTCGATCGATATCTGATGCTTATCAGAAACCAACCCACAAGGCTCTTACCATTTTGCCCGCCAGGCGATCCAACTTAAGTGATATTAATAGTGCTTTTGCAATGCGCAAATGAGGAGTCAATACAGATTAGAGTGACGGCCGAATCAGGGTTGGTTTTACACTAAGTCCGCGGGCTATATGTGCTCTGGTTGACTTGTTTCGGATCATCATCCACACATGCGCCTTCGAATTGTTTAGCTCGCTCAAAACTTCGAAGTCGCAAGTGGCAAATAGATGTTTGTTTATCATCGTTGTCTGCGAGCTCACAACCTAGCGATGAATGACAACTGACGACTCTCAACACCAAATGAACGAGCTTTTTTGACAGAAGAATCGCGAACAGTGGATGGGGATCTGAAAGCCTAAGTTGGAAAATGGCCTACAGGTTAGCTGCAGCTGGGCGGCCAACATGATGTAGACTTCATTACTGATAACAGTGAGCGGTTAGTTCATTTGGAGGAAAGCTGGCTTATTACTCGCGAGCTTTAACTTCCGACACAGCTTCCGCCAGAAGGTGACATAACGCCCACCAACCTCGAAGTATCTGTGTACACAAATGCATCAAACTGCCACCACTTACCACTGGAGATGCAGCGTCCAATACTGTCGCTTGATTCGAAGCATATTTATGGACACCAACAATGAACTTGCATGTGCTGATCTGCAGTCGCAATTTGGCGGATGCTTTCGAGGACCTTGTGAGCGCCCTGGCACCGGCTAGATGGCCAAGACAGATATTTTGCATGCATATCGAATACACAGGATTTCGATGTGAGCAAACGCTCACTGCAAACTCCTGATGGTCACTGGTCGCATGTTCGCCTGACTTTACTGGCAGCAGACAATTCCTCATGTGTTTAGTCTAATAGACATGGACATTGGGTCTCTTCACATTCTCTAAAACTTATTGATGCTCTCCTGCAAATTCCGTCTGGAAGCAAAGAAAACGAGACCCACACTGCACTAAGCGTAAACCCCGTGCTAGGCTGAAGAGAGATAGCGAAACCTGGTTGTAGCACCGTCTGTCAGAGATGGAAGCTGCAGCTACCCTTGGCTACCATCGGATGTTATTTCATCTGATCCGAGAAACGGGTAGCGGGAAACCTGCTGTTATTGGAACTCATTGTGACGAAAGTGGACAGCCTAACCACAACCTGTCAAATGAGTATTGCAGAGCACTAAGTGAGACAATTTAATGGGACGAGATTTTTCGAATTCGCACAGGACCTTGATCATCCTGTTCTTTGGGCTGTCTCTCACGATCCACCCACTAGCTAAGAAGCTGTAATCTAGATCAGAATATCGAAGTTTAAATGGCCAGGGGAGCAGGTGTTCTTCACTTAGCTCTCATCAGTTTCATAGCCCTGTTCATGT
>CALYDF020001067.1:0-16233 GCA_944474145.2 Dicrocoelium dendriticum | reverse complement strand
AGATAAAGGATGAACAAAAACACGATCAAAGTACCAAAATTACGCAAGAAACAAATGAATACAGGTATATAATCGAGAAAAGGAACGAACTCACCAAAAAATACAAACGAGAAAAAAGTTGAATTCGCGCGTGCGCGAAATATGGCGCAGATATCAGAAGACAATTGGAGTCTGACACAGCGGACTGTATTCGATGGGCTACAATCAGAAGCAGACGGATGAAGCGAGAAGAGAGCGAACACGTGAGCGCGCCAACTTACAAGGTGGTCGAGTGATGAGCCGGTGGTAAGATTAAAACAAGACGGAGTAATGTACAATCGGCCAACAATTAAATTGTACATGAAGGATAGCAGTTATCTTTTAGGGTGCTACAAAACACGTCTCACAAAGCTAATTTTTCGGTTGTCCCGCCCGCAGCCTCAAATGTATAAACTGTAGTAAAATTGGACACTATGCCCCCTGTTGTCGATCGCAGCCTGTCGCGCTCATTAAAGAGGATGATACACCGGAATGCCATGTTACCGATCCAACTCAAGACAATATCTATTCAAGCACCGCTGACTCCATGCCTTCAGGTTGTGTAACGATATCCGTTGTTGAACCAAAGTTTCCCGCTGCTGACATTCGTGCTGTATTGTTCCTTACTGTTAAAGTTGCTGTTCCATTGGAAATGGAACTTGATTCTGCTTCTCCAGTCACTATCGTGCCTTTCCAATTTTATGAACGCTACCTATCACAGCATACTTTACATCCCACTTCACATTCATTCTGGAGTTATGGTGGGAACACACTAACCATATTTGGGTTTATTATCGTGCCTTTGCAGTTGCATTCTGTGATTGCCGATGTCGCAGTGTATATTTCTTCGGACAACAGACGACCCGTGCTTGGGAGGAATGCTATGGTGGCTTTGCACATTGTACCATCATTCTACCGCATAGTTATCTCTTCCGTCAACGCAGCACACTGGCAGGAACATTATCCGAAGCTCTTCCAGAAGTCCATCGGCCGTATTCCATGTGGTGTGCATCGAATTCGGCTGAAACCGAATGCGAAACCGGTTGCCATTGGTCAACCTCGACCCATTCCGCTAGCGAAACGTGAAGCGATCTCAGCAGCCCTGCAAGCGATGCTAGCAAATGATTTGATTGAACCCATCGACTGCTCTGAGTGGGTGCATCCAATGGTTTGCGTCATGAAAAATGACGGTACTGTCCGGGTATGCAACGATTTGCAGGCACTGAACAAACAGATTGTCGTAGAGCGCTTTGTTTTGCCAGCTAATGATGAACTCACTGTACGTTTAGCTGGTGCAACTGTTTTGTCCAAGCTAGATTTGAAAAGTGCATTTTTCCATATGCGATTGGCCGATGATTCCAAACACCTAACTGCCTTCCTTGCTCCTGATGGCCTATTTCAGTACAAAGTCTTACCCTTGGGTTTGAGTTCCGCGCCCGACGCCTGGCAAAAGTTCATGACTCAGGCCCTGGCAGGTATCGATGGGCAGGTTGCCTACATGGATGATATTTTTGTGTTTTCGGCCGCTCACAGGAAGAACATGATGAAAGGCTACACAAAGTCCTCCAGCGCCTCAGTGATCTCAATTTGCGTCTGAACGAAGAAAAATGTCTCTTCAATGCACCAGAAATTCAGTTTTTGGGACACGTCATTTCACGCAGTGGCATTCGACCAAGTGATGAAAACATCAGGGCCATCTCTGAAGAGCCAACACCCAAAAACTTGACAGAACTAAAGTCATTTTTAGGAATGTGCTCTTATATCCTGCGCTATCTGCCGGATTTTGCGACTGTGGCGGATCCATTACGACAGCTAACAAAGAAAGGATCGTCGTTCGTTTGGGGCAGCAATCAGCAAAATGCCTTTAATGAACTGAAAAGGAGAGTTGCGCTTACCCAATTAGTCGCTATTTTTGATGAATCCTGCCGCACGTTTGTGTCCACTGATGCGTCTGATGTCGGTCTCGGAGCTGTCCTCTCAAATACAAAACAGAGAGGAGAAAGTTATTGCCTACGCATCACGAAAGCTAGCAGCTTCCGAACGTCATTATTCAGTTGGGGAAAAAGTAGCCCTTGCATGTGTGTGGGCCTTTGAAAAGTAGCATTTATTTCTGTTCGGTCGTCGTTTTACTCTGCGTACTGAACATTCAGCCCAGCAGCCCTTCTCAGCAATGGATCTAAAGGATCTGGCCAAATGCAAATCGATCGCTGGTATGCCAAGCTCCTTAACTACGATTTTGAAATTGTGTACCGGTCAGGTTTGCAAATATTTGTGGTCAATTGCAATGCTTGCCGATTAGCGGACAAAAGTTCTTTGCCCGTTAAAGCCTCGACACAGCCAATTGCTTACCCGATGAAACCATCGACCAAAATCGCCATTGATATTATGGGCCCTTTCGCTACTGCTCCTACGAATAAGCGAAATCTACTTGTTGCTATATGTTTTACAGTAGATGGCCTGAAGTACACATGTGCGACCAAGTTACTACTTCGGGTGTGTCACATTGGCTTAAGCACTTGTTCAGCCATTTCGGTTTATCGCATGAACTAGTAACGGAAACGGGCCACAATTTTATAGCCGCGAATTCGCAGATTTTCTATATTGCCATAACAATAAGCACTCCAAAACTGCGCCCTACATTCCTGCAGCCAACGGCATGGTCGAGCGTTTAAACCAGTCTCTAAAAGAAGCTATACAAGCCATACACATAGGAGGTTCGGACTGGGAGGATGCAGTTTTAACCGCGGTATTTTCCTACAGAACATGTGACCACAGAGCCACCGGAAGAAAGCCAGCGGAGCTGATGCTAGGAAGGCCCTTACGCAAAGTTAAATGCTGCACATAACCTTTTATCAGCGAGCGATGCCGAAGTTTCAACTCGCATAGCATCTTACCAAAATTCCTAAGCTAAAGCATTGACACCAATGCAGCCCGGGACATACATGCGCGTCAAAAGCAGGGCAACAAAGAAAGGCACACCTTCGCTTTCCGCTCCAGTGCGCATCGACCGCACGCTTGTCCCGGGCACCTATCGATTGGAGAACGGCTTAATTGCCAACGCTCGTCGACTCCACACAGCTCACGGACCAGCTAATCAGCCCGACCGATCTGCGCGCGAAGACCATTACCACGACGTCAGCTGCGTCGGTCCGCGAGAATGGTGAAACCTATTGATCGCTACGAACCAGGTCGAGGCGACGTTTCGGAAGGGGGAACGATAATGTGGCAACCAAGTGAACAAGATCGATTGGCTCAATCTCACTGGTTGGCTTGCTGACTCATAAATACCTTACCATTGGTCGTGTGTCTGTCGTTTGACTCTCCGTTTAACAAGGGATTGAGACTCAGTTGTACTTGGTTTTTTTACGAGATACATTTTTACCTGTTCTTCGGCTTTCTTGATACAGCACACATCTCCCACGAAATTCAGGACGGGAACCAAACCGGGTGTCCTGGATCACGTATTCACGAACAAAGAGATTGTGCTCGAAACGGTATCGATAGAGAGTCCTTTGGGCCCTAGCGAGCATGCAACACTCATGTTCAGTTACACCTGTTATGCAGAGTATTCCTCAGAAAACACAGAGGATTGTCAGCTCATTACGGATTACGGCGCTCTAATCAAACTTACAAATACTACAAATTAGGCATTTCTAGCCAAATGATCACCAGATTTCGTCTGATCTGATTCTGCCAACCAATTCAACACGTTAGTAATTAGTGCTGCTAGAGAAATCCGTTCGCCAGCGAAGACAGTACAATCATTCATACACAACAAGACGCGGAAGTGTATCATCACGAGGAATTTACTCTTGCGAAGTTACAAGGAGTCACCCAGTGCCGAAACATGGAAAGTCTGCACTATCCAAAGGAATCAGTGTGTGAAACTTGTACGCGAAGATACAATACAGCATCAACAGAATGTAGCTGAGAAATTCTTTTCCAATCCCAAGCTTCTCTACAGACATATTAACAAGCTCCGCAAAGGGTAGCAAGCAATTCCTGCCTTACATACGTTATGTGGACTAGCACAAACCGTAACCGAGGTGGCCAGCGCCCTAGGCCAACAATTCGCCCCGAATTTCCAGAGCACAACATCGCCGCATACACTGTGCCCGCATGTTGTACCATCACCAGGACTTAGCCACATCACGTTTACAACTGCGGATGTTATGAAAAGGCTAATTGTCCTGCGCGGGCATACTTCTCCCGGCGTTGATAATTTTCGTCCAAAGGCGTTGAAATTGGCTGCAGTAAACTTGGCGGACCGACTCTCCAAGTTCTTCCGATCATGCCTCGATGAGATGCGGGTGCCAACAATGTGGAAGCAAGGAGTCGTCACTCCCATCCATAAAGGGGGAAGACGTACAGATCCGGCCAACTATCGCCCAATAACACTACTTGCAGTGCTTATAGTGTTGCCCAGGCGCTCCTGAACTAGTTGGAAGAACGCAATATTATAGCGCAACATGGATTCCGCAAGAACCAATCTTGCACTTCAAACTTGCTACTTGTTAGACCCACCTGGACTGAGACCGTCGACAGTGGCGTAGGAGTTGATGCAGTATTTCTGGACTACTTAGAGCCTGTTGGCCGTCTGAACCACCATATCCTCCTTCACAAGCTGCAGTGATGTGGAATTAGTGACCCAATCCTTGGTTGGATAGGCAACTTCTTGCTACAACGACATCTGAATGTAATGTAAGCCTGCCTGACTCAGGCACTCGCGACCGCATGTGCTACAGCACCATGCACTCGATGTCCATGAAGTACAATCCGTCGTTGCTTTCCGCTTCTTCTCTGCATGTATGAGGTCATTCTCCCGAACGTCGGCAACTGCCTTCGTGATTAGATCGTGCCATGTACGCCGATCAACCGCCTTCGATTCCCATGACCTACAATCAAGATTAGAACGTGAAAGGCTCACTTTAATCATGCCCTGGTAACGTAACTTTGGTTTCCCCACGTGCCGCTTCCCTATACGCAACGGACCATACAAGAGTTGTTTTCCTATCCGAGTCGAATCCATACGCCACACATGACCGAGTCGCTTCAAGCGTCTTAGCAAAAGTATGCAGCCTAATGCATACATTCCACATCGGCGCAATGCCTTCGTGTCCGCAACTCTGTCGCACGAACCAACGCGCAGAACCCCTCGCAAACACTGTTGATGGAACCGCTCGAGATATCGCACATCCCGCCGGCACACCGTCCATGTTTCACTGCCGTATAGAAGAACGGACAGTACCATGGATTTGTACACCATCAGCTTTGTGCCAATGGTAAGCTGATGGTTGTTCCACACTCGGTACTCTAGCTTCCCGATTGCCGCCGCTGCTTTCGAGACGCAGTTACGGAGCTCACTGTGTATCTGCTGGTCAGTCGACACCACACTCCCAAGCCAGCAGAAGCGGGAGGTAGTTTACAATACTTTAGCACCAATGCTGATTCGCGGCAATATTGAAGATTGCACGTACAGTGAAGGTTGAAAGAGACAGACAGTTTTGCTTGTGTTGATGGTGAGCCCGAATTTTGCCGCTGTCGAAGCCAGAGCACTATCCATGTGCTGCACCTCATCCGCGCTGTGTGAAAACAACGCACAGTCGTCAGAAAACTGCAACACGGATAGTTGTCTCATAGACTAGAGTTCTCGCATCGAAACGACGGATGTTCAGCAACTCACCATCAATACGGTGTTCCACACGAACACCGTAAGCACAAGCCGCATCAAAAGCACAAGACATCATCGCATGAAGATATATATTAAACGGGGCAGGAGCTAAGACGCTGCCTTGTTTCACACTAGAGACAACTACAGTCATCCGAAATCTATCCACTCAGCTGCACCCGCGCTCGCATACCACTGTGTAGACATACAATTAAACTTACAAACTTACCCGGCTGGCTTGCCGAACAACCTCCTCGTGGTGCCAACTTGGTGGTTCGGGTTTTTCCCGTTCCAGCGAATGGTTCGGCGGCAGTGTTCCAGGACGTGGTGGGTTTTCGCTCGGCAAGCGTTCACCCTATAAAAGGCCACATATGTCCGTTTAACAACACTGCGACGTGGCGGATGTGACTCGCCACTAAATAAAGTCACTTCCCCTTGCCCCTCCCTGAGAGGCATTGTACTTTAAGGGTGCGTTGGGCCCCTGGTCCTTCACGGACCGAAAGGCGTATGAACCATCTATGTGGTCACTCTCTCTCTTCCATCTCATTCGAGTCACCGAAGGTGTTCGATCTGGTATAAGTGAAACAATATGCGAAGAGGATGGCACCTTAATCACCAACCTTCAGTGACGGTTGGGGCGATGGGCCGAATATTTTGGCTCGCAGTTTTGTTGGCCCGCAGCTCCATCTGCTACCTCTGGCGCTCGCTCTGGGTCCCAGTGGTCTACCCCAACAGACCCTCCCTCTTCCCAGGAAATCGAGCAGGAGCTCAGGCATATGAAGCTCCATAAAGCCCCCGGCCCTGATGGTCTTCACCCAGCTCTATTGAAAGATGGTGGCGCATCGCTGGTCCGAGAACTCACCGCTTTGTTCTCGAAAATTTGCTCGAAAGAGAAAGTTCCGTCATCTTGGGATGAATCGATAGTCGTCCCCATTTTCAAAAAGGGCCTGCGCACAATCTGCTCCAACTACAGAGGAATAAGTTTGGTCCTCGTCGTTTGTAAGCTGCTGGTGTCCATCATCCTTCGCAGGCTATCCCCAACACGTGAAATGTTGCAACGAGAAGAACAAGCTGGGTTTCGCCCTGGTCGCGGCTGCATCGATCAAATCTTCGCACTTCGCCAGATCCTCGAGATCCGCCATGTGTATCAGAGGTCAACGATTGCTGTGTTCCTGGATATCCGTGCAGCCTTCGTTTCTGTCGATCGTACAGTACTGTGGCACTGTCATCTGAGGAACGGTGTCCCCGAAAAGTCCGTCTCCATACGGCGCGCTCTATATAGTCTGACCTCGGGCAGGATTATGGCTTATGGCATGCTTTCGCCTACCTTTGTGGTCTCCAGTGGAGTTCGACAAGGATGCCCTGTCTCTCCGTTCCTATTCAACTTTGCCATTGAGGATGTCCTGAAGAACGCTCTGAGCGATTCGTTGAACGCTGGCGTTAAGCTTCTCCCAGGTAGTCGAGTTGTTGATTTGGATTATGCTGATGATATCGTCTTGCTGGGTGACGACCCACAGGTCGTCCAACTTGCATTAAACCGCTTGGCGATTGAAGCATCAAAGTATGGTATGTACTTTTCGCCATCTAAATGCAAGGCTCTCATTCAAGACTGGCAGGTGCCTGTGCATGCACTCACGCTTACTGGTGAGACACTGGAGGTTGTAGAGAGCTTTGTCTACTTGGGAAGTTGCATCACTGCTGGCGGGGCTGTTGGAGACGAGATTTCGATGCGCATCTCGAAAACACGCCTCGCTTTTTCTAGGCTGAGGCATTTGTGGCGTCGCCACGACATTCGTCTCTCCGTCAAAGGGCGGGTCTATTGTGCAACTGTTCGTGCTGTACTGTTGTACGGATGCGAGACCTGGCATATTCGTAAAGATGACTTGCGCAGGCTATCCGTCTTCGAGCACCGCTGTCTGCGGTCCATTGCCCGTGTGTGGTGGCAGCACCACGTAAGCAATGTGGAAGTTAGACAGCGTGTCTTGGGGCGTGGAAGCCACTCGCTCGAGGAGCTCATCGCACTGCATCAACTGCGGTGGTTGGGACACGTGTTGCGCATGCCTTTCTAGCGTTACCCCCGTCGTGCGTTGTTTGCACTTGCTGGACAGGGCTGGAAGAGACGGTCTGGTAGACAGCCTACAACATGGAGAAGCCGCATGAAAAAGTTGACGAAACAGTTGGCCTCGACCGGTTGTTGTCGACTACCTGGTTGGGGTCCGAGAGATGAGGGTAATTCCTGGTTGAAGACCTTGGAACAATGGAACAATGGAACAATGGTATATGACGGGTAAAAAAGCATACACTTAACGAGTCCCGCAGGTTGGCAATAGAAATACTAACAAATTGGCAAACCACATAAGTGGTTGAAGTAAGGAGTGTCAGTGAGATAAAAGGTAGAAGTATAACAGTTTTAGGGGGATAAAGTGGTACGACGCAAAACTGGCTAAAAAATTGTTATCGTTGGTGATGGTAGCAAATAAAAATGGAGTACTCACCGGTTCGCACAGATTTACGACTGTGAATTTGGGGTATAAATCCAAAGAGGCTGGTCAGCCTAAATATATACAAGCGTTTTCGTTCATAAAACAAAGCGCAGGGCACTCAGTGCGACGTCCAATCGTTTTTTAAACGTATCTAATGTAGGGGCACAAACAACAGAGTTTGGAAGGGCGTTCCAGGGCCCGCAGACCCGGAGGGAGAAATAGGTTCTCCGACAGTCTAGACGACTGTACTGTTGGCTCAGCTTTAAACTGTTACCGCGAAGGTTAGTGTTCGGGCTGAGCTTCAAGAGGTGGCGGCATACGTGACTGGGATCGCTCAATATCTGGTACACTAGTATGAGGTCTCCACGAAGTCGCCGGTACCGTCCGCTGAACACTCCGAGTATCTCCAGTCGTTCCTGGTAAGGAGTGTGGCGCAAGCCCTTGACGATTTTCGTTGCTCGACGCTGTGGGGTCTCAAGCGCTGCAAGGTCACGTTTTAGCCAGGGTTGCCAGGCCTGGATTGCATATTCGACGTGAGGACGCACGTAGGCATTCAGCATCAAAAATAAGATGGATGGATCCAAAATTCCGAATGCTCTTCGCAGGAGTCCAACGTGCTGGTTGCCCCTTTTAGAAGCGGAATCTGACTGTTTGGAACACCCGAGGTCTTCCTGTACCCGCACACCCAAGTCGCGTTCCTGAGTGGTGGACTTCAGATCGTGTGCCCCAAGCTTGTAGACGTGGACTTGTCGATGGCGGATATGAACAACGCGACATTTGTTCACATTGAACGGCAGGGCGTTTCTCACCGACCAATTACAGGCCTCATTCAAGTCACGCTGTAGGACTTCATGGTCGTCCGATCGTTTTATCGCCCGCCAAACCTTGAGGTCGTCCGCGAAGAGTAAGAATTTCGACGTAATAACTCTTACTAGATCGTTAATGAAAAGCAGGAACAAACGAGGCCCAAGTACCGAACCCTGCGGTACGCCGCATCCCACTCGAATCGGATCGGGAAAGGATGATCGAACTCTTCTAACTGCCGTTCAGAGAGAAAGTTACCGATCCATCCTAACAACGGGTCTCCGATACCGTACTGTTGGAGTTTAATGAGCAGGATTCGATGATCCAGGCGATCGAAGGCTTTCGAAAAGTCCAAGAATGCAACATCGACTCCTGTTCCCTCATCGACAGTCTCAGTCCAGTTGTCACGAGCTATCAGCAGATTCGTCGTACATGAACGATGTTGACGAAACCTATGCTGTTCTGGCGCAATTATGCCGTAGTTTTCCAAGTATCCCATTAACGCATCTGCTATCACTGCTTCCATGACTTTGGCGATCACAGGCAGAAGCGTTACGGGGCGGTAATTGGCAGGATACGATCGACTTCCTGCTTTGTATATGGGCGTTATTACACCTTGTTTCCACCTCGAAGGTACGATGTTCTCATCGAAACAGCGCTGAAAAAATGCAGCTAGTGGTTCGGCCAAGTGGATGGCAGCTACCTGTAATGTTTTCGGGTGAATGTTATCGGCCCCGGGAGAGCTGTGTGGACGCAAGGATAGCAGCTTTTGCAGCACCATTTCTGCAGTGAACGTGACGTTGGATAAAACGGACGGTGGGGTAACTAGTGGCGGAATATACGTCGAGGTTTGTACACCTTGGAAGATTGGGGAGTACTGGGCCCGTAATGCGTTGGCCGCCTCTTTCGCAGTATGTGTATACCCATTGGTCGTATTAAGTGGTGGGATTCCCCGTTGCACCTTGCGAAGTCCATTCACATGTTTGTAAAGAAGCTTTTTGTTCGAACAGAATCGTTTGGCTAGCTCCTGCTGATGCGTTCTCTTGTCTTCGTGAACCAAAAGCACACAGTAGTTGCGATGCGAAACGTATTCCGTCCAGTTTTCTGCGCTGGGGTTGCTTTTATACGTGCGCCATGCCCGATCCCTTAGAGTCATGCATTTTCGCGTCCGGCTTCGCAAGAATGATTTCGCTGTGCGGGGATGTTGGGAAACTTTTGGTGTTGAGGCTTCTATGACTAGTGACGTGATGGTGTTCGCAAATGTCTCCCAGGCTAGTTCTGGGGTGCAGTTAGCTAGAAACGTCCAATTGGTATTCTCAACTAGAGCAGACAGAACGTGGTAATGGATAACAGATTGCCTCGTTTCGAGCTCTGCAGCTGGATATTCGGCGTAGCAGATGTAATCGAACTGCAAAGTCACGTGATCGCTACGGCCCAAAGGACTGCACACCTTTAGTCCATCGACCATGAGCTCTTCGTTAGTGAGCACCAGATCTAATATCGATGGGTTGTTTCCTGTTCTGAACCTGGTTGGAACGGTGACGTGGTTATACAAGAAGGTGCTAGAGAGTAGCTCTTGCAAATATGCCTTTAACACTTCTGTCTCGGATGCTGGATTTTCCAAGTCATGGGTGTTGAAATCTCCTGCAACGAGGATGTGGCTGTACTTCTGATTAAGCACGGAGCGAAAAGCGGAGGTAAGTCTGTTGTCCCTTTCCGGAGTGGATTTCGGTGGTCGGTAAACCACAGAGAGAAGGCATACGTCGTTGCCTTCCAACCACAGTTTGCACCAAAGGACGTCGGTGACACAAGTCTGGGGATCGTCTATGAGCTCACAACGAAGGTTCGTTCGGAAATAAATGAGCGATCTTGCCCGTTCTGTCGTTCCGGAGAAGTGACATACCCGGTATGGCAATCTCAGCGTCTGTGATTTCGCCGCTCAGCCAGGTTTCGGCGATCATTATGATGTCTCGAGGCTCCGAAGCCAAACGGTGACGGAGTTCCACCAACTTACTTATGAGGCCTTGTGCATTAGTATACATGCAGGATAGTGCTTTTGTAACCAAGAGTGAGCTAGCACAGGTTGTGGTAGAAATGGAGTTTGTGCCGACCGTTAACGGGTCGGCCATTAACCGTTTTTTTGTGGTGACATGTGCCTTTGAGTTTGCTTTCGGTAAGACGACTGATCGCGGCCTTCCGGGCCCTGCTGGTCCCCCGTGTTCAGCCGTGTTTCGTGGGATATTGCGGTTGTCGATAAATCCATGCCTTCACAAAGTTGCATGAGTGGATGGTTCAACAATTTGATCGCTCCCCGTGAGTCGTTGGTAATCCGTGGCAGCGTACCTGATGCCTTTAACGGAATTTCCGCTGGCAGCTTCATGCGGAATTTGGACCAGTTTTCCAAGGCTAGCGGTAACATAAACTCAGATTGAAGCACCACCTTCATAAGTCTGGGACCGTTCCCTTTGTAGTTGGGTGAAAATGGAATCCTGGTCAAGCGCTTAGCGATGATATTATTGAGGGAGTTTTCGTGGCGGATGTAACTCCATTGCTCCCGGTCATGTGCATCCGCTGCATCAGAGGTTGAGTTTTGGAGCTCAGGAACCCCGTACACAATTATCGTCCGTTTCGCCTCGGCTTTACGAACTTCCTCACGGTTGCTCATCTTTTTCGGACGTTCGTTCCAGGGGATATTAGGAAGTATGCGCGCCTCGAGTGATGAATGACGAAGCCTGTTGGACGATAGTAGAACTGCCTCTGTGTCCTTGGTGGAGTTTAGTGTCACCCGGATAAGTCGGGGTTCACCGTAGTGCGCTGAATTTGGATGACGTGTGACTCGTCTCAGCATTGCAGGTTCAACCGAAATGCCAATCGCAGTACATATAGACTTCCACTAATTACGATCATCCAACAGCTTCCCCTTTATTGTACTCGCCTGTGATTCAGGAACATTTGTACACAAAAAGGTTAACGCGCCTTGGCTCCTTGCGTTGGATGCAGATGTGCCATGACTTAAAGACACGGTGGTAAACGGATTGTATGGTTGTTGGAGTCTGGTCAACTTACTGTTGCTTGGTGAGGCCACCGGAGTCGGAGGAAATTAAGCCGGTGTATGCATTCAGGCGACTGAGGCGTACGACGCCCGACTTTTCTCTACGGCAGAAGAGGTTTGCCCCGGAGCTTCCGCGGTTGCTGTTGAATGGAGGTGGGGCGTGTGACTCAAAGGTGTGGACATCAGTACTCTGGATGTTCGTCCGCTTTTGGGAGTTGAATGAGGCAGGGGATTTGGAGAAACTGAGGCTGCAGCGCGGCTTGAGCGTCTAGCCCTTTTTTCGGCCTCGAGGTGGAGCTTTCTTTGACCGACTGTGGTACAATCATGGCCATATTCGCGGCCGGTGGTGCAAGCCTGGCGTTCAACAAATAAGCGATGGTCGCATTCAAAGTATCGCACCTTTCCATGAGTTCACATAAACAACCGACCACTGGAGTTAACTGGCAAGTTGGACAAAACCAAAATGCGTCAGTTGCCTTGTTTATTTGTCTTGCTTCTTGGGCGGACTTTCCTATACAGCTCGGGTGGAACGAGCCACTGCAGTTTCGGCACGTTATACCCATTTTAAGGGCTTTGCCGCAATTAGCTGAAGAGCAGATACGTCGTTGCATGATATTCGGCATATTTGTTGTATTTTTTCAAGCACGAGGACAAGCAAGATGTCGATCACAAATTCCAAAATGACGGGCACAGCCGTAAATCACTGAGATCTCCGAAGATATCAAGCGGAATTCCACGAAACTTGCACGGATTGATGAACACACGAAACTAAAAAGTTTGGTGCACAACTAACACAGCAACACACGTAAAATACAGTAATTCCAGAGAAAAAAACAGGACCCAGCGCGTGGTAGTAGAAAATTCCGCGGCGTCCGTGGGTACAGCCGAGTAAAGTACCCGTTATGGCTCAAGATCGATGTCAATGGCGGACGTGTGCATCGGTTTGTTGCGGTGTCCCTTCTTCCTCCCCCTAAAAAAACTGAAAAAATTTCAAAAACTGAGTGGTAAAATAGACAAAAAAGTATTTGTTTTTGTTCTTCTCTTATTATCCATTTTGTTTTCCTATTCAGCCATGATTCCTATGGCACAATATCTGTACCACAGATGGTGTGTAATATATATATATATATATATATATATATATATATATATATATATATATATATATATATATAAACCTCACGGTTCACCGTATTAAATGCTTTGGCAAAATCAACAGAAAGCGATTACAAAGGCTTGTGTGGTTCTTGACACTTCTGCAAATGACGAGCCACGAGCACCATATCTATAGTGCTGCGTCCCGAACGGAATCCACACTGCTCTTCCGCCACGTTAGGTTCCGCAACCTGACTGACAATGAACAATGAATTTATACGTTTCATAAGTGCTGCTTTACAATCCTGTTGGGTAGTTGGTGGGGATATAGAAATAACAATAATGATAAAAATAATCATGGTAAAGCAGTAAGTGCCTTAAAGATGCAAATAAGTACTTATCGTTTGTTCCACCGGAGTCCAGCAATCCGATTAGATGCACTGCACCCACAGTTTACGTCAAATAATTCCATGATAAACTCCAGATGTAGGATGGAGACGTAGCGTTAAGTGACAGTGTAAGTGGATGAGTGCGTCATCCAGCCGCCTTTTATATACTGTTATTGTCGGTGCAGAAACGACCGATTCTGGGAGAGCATACCACGGGTGACAGACACAAGTGGAGAAGAAACTTCTGTGGCGCTCCAGACGGCTATACTATACAGCGAGTTTTGATGAGTGGCTCCTCAGGGTGGTATGGGGGCTGAGTCGCAGTAAAGGGCGGCACACATGATGTGGATCTCGCAGAATCAAGTATACCATAATCAGGTCACCTCGTAGTCTGCGATAGCTTGCGCTGAATACCCAACTCGTTTCAGCCTCTCCTGGTATGAAAGATTGCGTATTCACATCACGTTCTTAGATGGCCGACGTTGTGGCTGCTCCGGTGCATCAAAATCGTGTTTTACCTGTGTGTGCCAGGCTTCCATCGTAATGAGGCTGAACCTTACCGTGGTGCGATGGTTTGTGTGCCTCAGCGATCCATTGAGCTAGGCTGGGTGGTGCTTTTGCACCTTCAGAGTCACTCATACCAGACTGGTCAATGGTTAGAAGCCAGACAAACTCAGCCTCCTAGTCATCCAGGTTGGGGGTTGGAGTGAGGGTGGCACCTTATTCCTTAAAACAGACTCCTTGTAGCTCAACGCCAAACCCACTGCCTTGCGGTAAGGTTTTGTACCAAAGGCTTTGGTTGAGAACCCTAATCGTTCTCCTTTCTAGGCTTGGACAACCTGACAGTATCCTGCCCACGCAATACAACGAATCTCTCTTCAAACAAATTTCCGATGCTCTGGCCACCGCAGAAGATAAGCAACGGTGCCCTGTTTGCTGCGTCGAGCAGGGTGGATCGGGGTTTGGATGCTACTGCTCAAGCCTTCCCGTCTTCTTATTCCCCCTCTCACGCTTATTCAATGTTACCGTCCCATTCCAGCTTTACTTATATCCTCCCAGTTTTCCATCTCCCGATTCTTGGCCTTCCCCAACATGTTTTGCTAGGCATTTGTCTTCTAATTTCAACTCACATGCTATTGCGGATCGTTACTCCTCTCCTGTCGACAAGCCCATGTCCAACCAAGCGGTCCACTCCAGTTCATCGGCCTCCATTTGAAGCCATCGATCCTCCTTCAGATTGACATGCCTCAATGTACGCACATTACTACAGATCGGTCAACAGGCAACACTTGCCAGAACATTAGAGACTCTCTCCATGGATATCTGCTGCTCATCAGAGACCCGCCTGCAAGACTCGAACTCTGTGCTCACTTTGCTATCCCCTTCAGGTGACGCAAGCAGTATTTTCTCATTGCGCCTATCCGATGACGATGCAGCTTCGAGCACCGACCAAGCTGGTGCTGTCATTGCCCTGAGTCACCGGGCTGAAGCTACTCTGGTTGATTGGATTCCAATCAGCAGCCGGATGTGTGCGGTCCGATTGGCTGGCTTGTTCAAAGCTTCGAATTCGCGCGGGAGTAACAGGTGTCTGTTCATCATCGCTGCCTACGCGCCCACAAACTGCAGCGATGATACAGTAAATAAGGACTTCTACCGCCACATGACTTAGCTCCTTCGCCACAGAAGAAGCACGGACACTGTAGTGCTGGCTGGAGATCTGAACGCACAAGTTGGAAAGTTGTCCACTGATGAAATGCCTCTGGGTGTAGGCTCCCGTAATGATAACAGTGAGCGGTTACTTCATTTGTGTGAGGATGCTCGTTTATATCTTGCGAGCACTATCTTCCGACACAGCACCCGCCGGAGGGTGACTTGGCGCCCACCAGCCTCGAACCAGCTATGGATGGAAATCGATCACATTGCTAGCAGTTACCGATGGAGAGGCTGCGTCCAGAACTGTCGCTCGATTTGGAGCACAGGTGTGGACACCGACCATGCACTTATGTGTGCTGACCTGCAGACGCGTTTTGGAGGATGACCACGACGGCGTTGTGAGCGCATTGACACCAGCCAACTGGCGAAGCCAGCTGTGCTGAATGCCAATCAGAGTACGCTTTCATGAGAGTTGGATAAACGTTCACTGGATGCAATTGAAGCTCACTGGTCTCATATTCACCAGATGTTATTAGCAACAGGAAAATCCTCATGTGGTATGTCTAATCACCAACATGGACATTGTGTCACTTCACAGTCTCTGGAACTTATAGATGCTCGCCTGCATATTTCGCCTGGAAGCGAACACAATGAAACTCGCAAAGAGCTCCGGGCGAAACTCCGTGCTAGCCTGAAGAGAGACCGTGAATCCTGGTGGTCTCATTGTGCATCAGAGATGGAAATGGCCGCTGCCCATTGTAACCATCGTAAGTTGTTCCGTCTGATAAGGGAAAGGGGCAGCAGGGGACCTGGTGTTAGTCAAACTATACGTGAGGAGGGTGGACAGCCTATCCTCAATTTGTCAAAACGTTTGGTGCATTGGGCTGAGCATTTGAGAAGCAATTCAATCGGCTAGAATTGTTCGATTCTCCGCCGGCCATTGATCGCCCTGCTCCGTGGGCCGTCCATTTGGATCCACCCTCTCGCTCAGAAGTCGAACCTGAGATCGAACAGTTGAAGTTGAACAAAGCCGCGTGACCAGGTGATTTTCATCCGGTCCTCTTCAAAATC
>CALYDF020001066.1:0-16267 GCA_944474145.2 Dicrocoelium dendriticum | reverse complement strand
TCTATGGTTTACGCTGGATTAGTTATGTTACGGGTTAGCAAGATGATGACTGAATTTCCATTTATTGCTTAATGTTCTTTTGTGGCAAAATGAGGCCTGTTGCTCGAAACCAGTTCCTCAGGAATCAGTGCAGCTAGTCCTCTATAGCCTGAGCAGTCAGCTGTCAGCAGGGTAACAAACTGAGAAAATCCCTGAAATGGCCTCTCGTGATAAGAAAATATTTTTCCTCATGCGTGAACAGGTCAACAGTTAATTTGTGTCACGGTATATTGGCGCCTCCCAAAGCACTATCGGCCATATGGATTAAACAAAATCATAAGATCAGTACAATCATCATAAGAAGTTAGCTAAATGTGAGAAACAGCTATGGTTCCGTGATACAAGAAAATAAGATATCCGAAAAAAGATACCGAACATAACAGAATACAAAATTGAAACTGGAAACAAGTAACCTTATGGCTGGTTTCATGATATGCATCGAGCGTAAGATAGTGGTTGGAAACGGAAGCTAAACGGGAGAGTGATGGACAACACGGCTATGCAGCTCCACCTAAAGACATTCAGAACGGGGACTGAAACGATGCTTGCCGATGCGTATGCAGTCAATTAGTATGGGCTGATCCACACTACCTGCAGCAGTCATCCGATAATGTGATGCTTCTTAGAGGACTGCTCTAGTGTCTTAGTAATCACTACAAGAGTGTATTTCTTGTGAAGTGAAACAGGATTGACGGTATTTGGTAGTCATTTCTCACACTACTTATGGTACTGAGGTGGGTGAGAGATCACCATGCATAAGTATACGGCCAGATGTTTGAAACTAAACGATTTCGATGATCAACATACTACTAAGAGGCTACGCTTAACGGGTAACTACAGAGTAGCCCAGGTAACTAAGCCAAATGCCACACCTATGTCCAAAAAGACAACGATTGCCGACCTACCGGATACCTGATGCATCGTAGAGTAGTGACCGACGCAGTCCGATTATGGTCGAAACCCAACTTGTTCTTTGCGCATGTGCTGTTCGTACAACCGATTGGGCCTTCTTAAAAGCAATGCGATAAGCACTTTGGGAGCAATGCAGATGAGACCTATCCTTAGCTGCATAGCCCACTCTGCTCGGCTACCGCTTTTGAAGAGGTTCAAGACACCCGTTAAGTTCCAATCCAAATGTCGTGTAAAAGGGAAGATAATTTGTGGTGAGAAATAAGCTACATCTCCGTTAAGGGTCAGGACAAGTTCCCCTAGGTTAGTGGTGTTTCATAGATAACCTCCACCTCCGATGGCGGTGAAGCATCCTTATGCCGCAGATCGCTGTGGATTGCTGAAGAAAAACGCGTCAATGTTGGCGAGCAAAGGAACAACTGGTTAAAATGCTCAACCAAAAGGACAAGTCGATGTTAACAAGAGCGGACTGGCTCACTGCTCGTTTCACACAGAAGTTGGTTCACAGTCAGTTTTAAGCAGTTCGTGGATCAGATGAGGCGGAAAAGATAATGAGAATGTCCAGAGTGGAGAGCGTGTTCCATTTGATACTGCCATGCACCAACCAAACCCAGCGATCCTCCTTGGTAAACTGAGTTCCCTGTCGGTAGTCCTATGTACCGAACTGCACACAACGGCAAAAACCGCTAGATGACTTTCAAATAGATGGGGAAATCGTGTAGAGATCTAACGGAGCACCAACAGTAAAACCACGGATAAAGGTTGCGGAGTTGTGGTTGGCACTGCGAATGCACCCGCAGTGCATTTTGAGGACAAAACAAACTGAAACGCAATGTGACAACAAACGGAGTAGAAAAATGAGTGACATCAAACCGTTTCCCTTGACACAGTTAGGTATCAACAAACGCGAAGTAAGCTTAGGACACATTCCGGACTAAGTTGTAGTCCTTTATACAGCCATTTAGACGGCACCTGAAAGCGATGTGGTCAATATGCGCACACGTTTGACCAAATAATGGAGTTCGGTGAGTGGCGCTAACATTAGGTTAGGACCGCCACAAGTTTGAAGCAAAGAGTCACTGTTGTCTATGCTGTGTGCATCGGGTTCCTGGCATCCGATTCCGGATTTGACTGTTATTGCTGAATCCATATGACAGTCACAAAACACCTGCGTCTGCAGAGGGACCATGGATGACTTGCGCTGCACTACCCACAGCTCCATCCACACACCCCATATGCAGTGTAAACCCGAAGGAATAAGACCGGTAGGCATTCAGATGGGAGCCATATTACATCAACGGAGACGGCCAACACTCCTTCAACATGCACAACAGCAGCATTCATATCTGTCTACTTGGGAAATAATGTGTACCAGACGTACACAAGGCGGTGGTAGGGACACAACCGTTCCATAATGGATGGAATCACAGTTTGAGCGTAGCACCGTCACAAGGACCGTGCACCCCGTCCCCCCGCCAGCAGCGATTCGCAGTCTCCTTATGCCAGTATAGTGCACGTGGGGGTTTCCGACAGGTAGGCACCTGGTTGACGGAGACCGACTTGAAATTCGTAGGAGCATGTGCTGCTGTAATGTATAAGCCGCGTATATTGGCTCCACATCTTAGGCGGTTCTACTCAAATTACACTTAATTTGTGACCTTAAAAGACTATCCGGATAAGGTGCTCCCACAGTGAGAGAATACGAGCTAAGAGGAGCCAAGTCGGATGTTCAAACCACTCTCCACACACTCACGAGACATGAGCAATGGGATAAAATGCATCTCAAAGATGTTTTGGAACTGAATGTGGCTAAAAATGGATCACGCAAATAGGTGCAACCACCTCCGCAGTTATTCATCCAGTAAACGTGCTAAAGCAACAAATATGAAGATAATTGGGAAACGTGTGCCAGCAAGGTGAGTGCCGCAGAGAACATCGTAGCCAAAAGTAAGTGGACAGTTGCAACTCCGAAAATAACAAAAGAAAACGAACAATCAATTCGTCAACAGTCAGGAACGGAAGTACTGAAAACCCGTTCGCCTACAGAAGAACTGTGATAGAAGGGGCTAAAAGGAGGTGAAAAAAACGTGACTCGGAGATGGAAAACAGTAGGGAACAAAATGGAAAATTATGGAAAAAGTAAACACGAAAGTGAAAATATACATTCCACGGTAATCGAATTCAATAGATAGATCATCCGATTTGATGGAATGTTGCTCGGGGGCCATAGTGTGAAGATCAAACTCAGGTAAAAAAACGACGGTTCGCAACTAAATACCTCACCAAAATATCCGGGTTTGTTTACACCAATGGTGACCACACGTCTATAGAATTGGAGTGGCGAAAACACGTCAGATAGACACTCGAACCAGTAAGTGCTGAATTCCAACTACCAGTTTAGCTCAGTTAAACAGCAAACATCAGTCACAGCGATGCAGGCGGCCAGGTTACACTAAGGTAGGCAACAAAAGTAAAAAATAATAATGCAAAAGCGATCAAGGAGCAAAAGCGCCAGACGAAGACAGCAATGAAGAGACAAATAGAAGGGTTTCAATTATTGTGCGATTGCGCATTATCCGATTGAGTATTGAACCAATGTCATGGACGATACAGAAATACCTATTCAGAAATATGATAAATATCAATCTGACTCTGCTTCTCAGAGATTCTCGTATGTTCTTTTGCTATGCCATTGATTGACCACTTCGAGATCTCAATTAACTAGGTGCAGTGTTGGCAAACGAAGCACCTTGTAGTAGCCAACTCACGGACACCAGGAGCACATGACCGAGCCACCAATAGTGATTCGCGCTCAGCAGGTAGCATGAGAAACACTGCGAAAGCACTGGTGATCAAGAACAGACTCTTAATTTTGTTAGCACACAGCGGTCGGGTCTCTGATTCATGTAGCAACAGTGGACGCACCACCGCATTATAAGCCCTTAACTTAACCAACAGCCCCGTATTCCGCAGTGGCTTTGAAAAGCCACAAATAATGAAATGGTGGCGGATCTCTCCGGAAATGCAACTGCCGGAGGTGGCACAGCTAACCATAGACCATTTGGAGCGGTTCTTCCGTCCTTGTGAAAACGGATGACATTCAGTCCGGCCTTATAGCAACAATTTGAATTTTGAAGGTACAAAGAATATGCCGAAGTGCTCGATGCTACGTATCAGGGTACTCGGTACGCCTTATATAGAACCAAGGTCCGTTCCAAAGAGAGCTATGTCGTAGGCGAACACTAAGTTCGATAGTCGCTCATCAGAAAGAATAGGAGACAGGAGTCATCCAAGATTACTCCGATTAAAAAGAGGTATATGAATCAGGGTACAGAGCAACACGAAGGTACTTCACTTGCGGTGCTGAACTCCGATGAGAGCTTCCCAGACACCCACACGGACCCAGGAGTCGAGATCTCATGATGGAGAGAAACTGCACTGCCACACGCATTCATGGCCGGACAACACCAGATGTACGATCAACGGAACCAAAGGTAGTCCTTAACTCAAACAAACAAACAAACAAAAACTCATCAACACCAAAATACACGTTAGCTAGAGCCGGGAAACACATCAGCTATTGTGACACAATAAAAAAACAAGACTCAACACAGACACACCAGCTGAGTCACCAGTAACGGATGGACATTGTTCCGGAGAGCTAGCAGCCTGCTATTGTGACGCAGAAAAGGTATATTATGTGCCAGACATGAGATCGTGGTTGGAGGGGGGGACAAGCGGAGGGAGGAGGAACAAAAAAAACTGGATACACGAAAGCCAGCAAGGTCGGCTTCTAGCCATATCAACAAGTGTATTCAACCGAACGTGTTCATCGTCTATGGAACCCATACTAGGGAGCCTAGAGGCTCCAACCGAGGTCAACTTCGAACTAATCGCCTTCATTCCTCTTGACCATGTCCTCGGTTGACCTCCCCTCATCTTCTTCCATCCACACCCCACGTGCGCAAACAATATAGATCGTGGAAGTCGGCGCACTAGGAGCAGCTCTACACCTTATAAGCCGTGTCCAATGTATGCGATTTCCATGACTTAGGCAATAGCGAAGTTAGAGAGGAAAGGAGAAACAGCGGGCATTCCCGCCTTACACCTCGGGAGATATAAAAGGGCAGTGACAGCTCATTGCAAGTCCTCAGACTGCTAGAACTACGCGCGTTAAGTGCTCGGATAATATTTACACATTCCTCGGACACAACTTCAGTTAGCAGATAGTCCAAAAGAACACATCAATTCACCGAACCGAAGGCACGTTTCATATCGAAGAACACGACTACAGTGGGCCACCAATAAATGGGAAAGTGCTTCAACAACGGAAGCAAAGTGAAGATGTGATCGATGCACCCTCGAAACGACGAAACCTTGCCTGCTCCTCACGAAGCTGCCTTTCACGGCTGACAAAAAATCTAAGAAAAATGAAAGAGGCAAATAACGTGGAGGCGACGGAGATCAAACTGATTGCTCTATGATCAACGCATTTTGAATGTGAGCCTCATTTGAAGGTTGGGACAATAGCCGAGCGCCTGCAGTCAGGTGGAACAGTTTCCTGCTCATACAGTTTCATTAGTAAGTTGTGCAAATAACCTACAAGAGCTGGTCCCCCGAATTTAAAAAGCGCTGGAGGAAATATATCTGCTTCTGCAGCCTTGTTTAACTTCAATTATCTGATCTCACGTTCGAATTCTGTGTGTGACGGTGGATCTAAGGGTACGGCCCAGGGGCCCGTCCGTCGTGACGAGACGGGACATGAACGTGCTGCGACGGTTCGCGTACCTCTTTGAGCCATTGAGCTATACTGGGTGAGACCTCCGGGCACCTTGAGAGCTACTCATACCAGGTTGGTCAATGGTGAGAGGTCAGACAAACTCAGTCTCCCCGTCCTCCAGCTTAGGGGTTTGAAATTGGATGATGTCCATTTCTGGAAAACAAGTCATTGCCACCTCCCTGCTGCCTTTCGGACAGGTTTTTGAGGTAAAGGCTTTGGTTGAGGACCCCAATCGTCCTTCTGTCTAGGTCTGGGTGCCCTGGCAGTATCTCAGCCCATGTACAACCTTGGTTATTTCCACAAGATTCAACCACAGCCTTCATCGAACATCGCGCAGATTATCAAAGGTCGCATTACCTGTTACATACAGCAGGGCGCATAAACGAAAACATTCTACTGCTAGCGCCTCCCTTATTACCTTTCCACCTGTTTCTTTTACTCCCCTCGCAACCCCTATTACTAAATTCCCTTCTATAATTCCCAGGTTAATTGGCAGCAGCCGCAACACCACTGGAATCATACCAACTGCAGCTATCTTCCCATACCACCCACTGGACCCCTATCGACTACAGTCCCTTATAAGGTCACGCCGTCCCGTTTCACTGGTCGCGTTCAACGTTCGCACTCTAAGACAAATAGGTCAACAGGCTGCACGCGCACGTACGTTGGACACCCTGGGTATTCACGTATGTTATATGTCCGAAACTAGGATTAGTGGCCTTCACAGAGTTGTTGAATTAACTGAGCCCGGTTTGTCCTCTCGCTATTGGTTGCACGCATCCAGAGAAACTGATGCAGCGATCACTGGTCAAGCTGGTGTGGACATTGTTCTCAGCTCCAAGGCTGAGTCATCGTTGGTTTATTGATCTGATTTCGGGCAGTCAGACCAAGAATTTGCTGACGATATCTCTATCCTATATCACTACAGTTACTGTTAAATCGGGTCAGCCAATCAGCTTCTATGATCGGTCTAGAAATTAACGTCAGTAAGACAAAGTACTTCTCATCGTCAGTCATCCAGTCTGCCGCGTCGCTTTCCTTACAGAGACAACTCATCGAGTGTGTTCCTGTATGCAAGTACCTGGGATCCACTATTCTCCTCACTGGTCAGGGTACATCTGAAATCGGAATCGTACTGACAGCGCGAGAACACCCTTCTTATAACTGGGAAACACGTTGTGGCGAACGACGGAAATTAGTCTGAGAACGAAAATCCGAGTATTCTCAGCAACCATTCGTGCTACTTTACTCTATGGTTGTGAAACATGGCCGCTGCGATCCGAAGATACCCGGAAGCTAGAAAACTTCTACCATTGGTATCTAAGGCTTATCTTGAAAACGAAGTGGTATGAGCGTATCACCAATGACGGAATTCGTAAGCGCTGTTACGGCATCCCGAAGCTCTCAGCGCTCATCCAACGCCGCAGACTTCAGTGGTTCAGTCAAGTCGTCTGCAGACTAGACACTGACTTCACTAGGGCCGTGGTTTCGCCCTCGCCGTACCAGAGTTGGGGTCGTCGCCGTGGTAGAAGACTGAAAACGAGGTTCGCTGCAGTGAAATCGGATGCTGATCCTCTGGGACTCCATGTTGTGCAAGGTGCTAGACACTGGAGAAATCAATGGATCAGTATCTGCTTGGAGCTTGCCGCCGACCGCCGCGCTTGGGTAGCTGCAATCCGCGACATTCATGAAGTCAGCTCATCCTGCCGCAGAAGCTAGATGCAGTAAAGTAAGTAAGAAAGGTTGCTTGGATTCCCGTAAACAACCGTTTGGGTGCAGCCTGTTTGAGGACATCAACTAAGGTTGATTCACGAAGCAGCACAGGACGCTGTTTGTTTGTGGTTTCCGCTTATGCAGCTCTGATGTTCCCAAGTACACCTTTTAGCACGAACTGAACACGTTACTTGGTGGAGTGCGAAAGCATGGCAAAAATAATCCCTAGAAAGGTGGGGTCAGGCGGGAGCTGCATTCTGAATACTGTACAACACCTTTGAAATATGACCAAAAAGGTTTCAAACAAATATATGCCACGTGTTAATAAGATAACTACTGTGCAAGTTCTGAGGTAACATTTAAACATGTCTGAAAGAGTAGCACAGTGCCCACAAAGTGAGATGTCATTGTCAATGGGTAGCCATTCCCTGAAACGTAAATTCAACAATGTTTGAACTGCTGCACATATTAGGACTCCGCTACATGCTCTGGCAAGCTGTTCCAAACATGTTCCACTCTGTGCTTGAAGCAAAAAGGGTGGAGAACTCGCTTCACATCCGGAACACTAAACTTGAACCTGTGTCCGCGAGTGCTACATGATGCTCGCACACACAACAGCTGCCTCAGAACGAGAAAGGCACAAAGATGTAAAATACAGCAGGTCATGGTGAGATACACTCGCACCCGACAATAGGACAAGATGTAGAGTCCTAGACTCATGCACCGTTCTTCGCAGGTCAATCCTCATAAACTCGAAATAAGCTTGGTAGGGACGTACGATCGTATGTGCCTTACTTCGAGTGATTGGACAATAGGCGGGCGAGAGTACTCTAGCATTAGCCTATCGATGGAAGAGAATAAACGAGTGGCAATCTCTTCAGACCAGATATAAAACTGCGTTTGCGGAGCTAAAGCAGTAGTCTGTTACGATATAGTCTGTTTCTGTTATCCACTAAATTCATATCGCAGCCTGAGATTACGCCTAGATCCTTAATGGAAGGCGGGGAATGTAGCAGTTGGCTGTCATTATCTTTTCCCAGACTTCTGAGTGTCGACTTGGCTGTAATGTCCAGGAGGGGAACTCCTGCAGCCGAGGTCCTGTCGAAACAGACTGTAAACGTCAGGAGTACTGATCGCTCTACACATCTTCATGTTGTCCGCCAACAAGATACACGGCGATCAGTGGAACTTAGAGCATCAGAGTAGACAAAGAACAAAATAGGCTTCAGCATGGGCCTGAGGGGACACCAATGATCCAGAGATACCAATCGACCAGATGGCCATTGATCTATATCCTCCACTTTCGTTCAACCACAACACAGTGATTTGTCATGAACTGCCGGAGTATGTTTGTGTAGGGTGTAATAACGGGGAAGAGGATACAAACCGCAACTCCAAACATCGATCCACGGCGTCGAAGAGAGTAGATGAGCCTACTCTACTGGAAACATGGATAAGTTAAATTCAGCTAGTAGACTACGGAGCAATAAGTTACTGCTTGAGACGCATCATTGTTCAGGTGGCTACGGAAGCGGTCGATGGCATACCATCCGCGGAGTAGAGATGAAGTCAGAAAGCACAATATAAGACAAGAAGCCGGGTCTCACATGAATACATAAGGTTAGGGTCATTCGATGGATGAAACTATGTCCATCAACGAGTAAGGAAGCGCACTGATGGACGAGATTGAAACGAGTTAGGTCATGGAAAAACGGTACACCGAACACAGGATGCGACCCAGTTCGATGGTGCTTGATGCTAAGTAAAGGAAGAAGC
Organism: Dicrocoelium dendriticum; assembly: GCA_944474145.2. Lineage (NCBI taxonomy): Eukaryota > Metazoa > Platyhelminthes > Trematoda > Plagiorchiida > Dicrocoeliidae > Dicrocoelium > Dicrocoelium dendriticum. Next base: position 7,050 of record CALYDF020001066.1, on the reverse strand, counting down.
TTTTGCCAAAGATGAGAGGTCAAGTGGCTAATACAATGCCAGACCAATATTTTAAAATCTTACAAATGAACCGCTTATCGTCATTCTTGAGAGAGAAAAGATAACACATTATTATCGGCCCGTAGCCTAGAAGTAAGGAGCTTGTCACGTAACCTTGCGGCGCGGGTTCGAATCCGCGTAGAGATGGGCGTCCTCGCGGTATACTCAGTCCACGTGCGACTGGTGGTCGCACGGCAGCGAAGCGCCGTTATGACGTACAGGTAAAACATTATTTTTTTATTGTTCCAGACAGCCATGCGGGGCGGTGGCAAGAACGAACGCCGAGGTGGTGGGTAAAAACCAGGCACAACGAAAGCGGAGTTGTGGAAAAACGGAAGTAAAACAACAATTCTCCATCGTCCAAATGGAAACGAGGTGCGTTGCATCATTAATCATGGTACGCGATCAGGAAACCATTAGGAATCGAGTTACAAATCTTTAATGGGGAACTGGGTAGGATAGGTTTCGTTTGGCCAAATAAACAGTTGGGAGAAAAATTGTGATTCTCAGACGAACAACCGACTGACGTGATATGCTAATGATTCCAGACACTGCTTTTGGGTGCTGTGGAACGAGATTCTACCGGATTTCGATAACGAATTCATGGATCGAAATGCAACAAGTGATCATGCCATTTCCGTTTATTGGCCAGTCGACAAGATCCAGATAAATATGCTGCATGTGCAGTTTCTCGTGGCAAAATCGAACCGTTAAATTAATACATTGCTCCCGTGGAAACAGGAATGAGCAAGCTGAATAACGTCCGAAGAAACAGCAATGGAAAATAAGTCCGGTTGCATAAATTAAACATCGTTACTTAATGAACAGTGCGAAAGGACGAACCCGTAACTCTGACAGTTCCGCATTAAAGCAAGTAACGGGTATCAAAAGTTAGACCGGGTTGCTGCTGCCATTATGGTGCTAAAGGCGAAGTCTCGATGGACTCGCTTTTATGATTTGGAAGCAGACTTTCATCAACGGCTTCCCAGCGAACTTACGCGGCAGCGAGAACAGAACTCAACTATTGCATTGTTTCCTTGGGCGAAAATCTCTATCTAATAATTGGGAAATGGAACGTACATTTGCAGAGTTAAAAAAGTGTGTGAATTATTAGTTTGTTCCTGGACAGAAACAGCAACACGGAAAACGAAGGAAGCATACAGGAATGATCACTCACTCCGGGTAGGGGTGTGGAACGTTGATTCGTTTACACAAAATGCGATCCGGATGCCATACCAGGCGTCTGCGTGTCAAAGCCCCATACGATTCAGTGGCGACAGCATGATCCCTGGGTTCCAAAGTTTCCAAGCTCTGAAAACATATGACGGAAAGTGAGCCTCAGAAGGACATAAAAATGTGTGATAAACCGGTAGTTACTTTCCCATGGGTTTCATATTACATATAAAGGGGTAAAACATTGAGAAATGTAAACATTTAACAAATGAATGAAGAATGGGACAAGGCCAGTTTAAATGTAAATCACTTCTACAATCTAGTCTCTAAGAATGCCAAGAGGAGCTGCGCCGTAACATGCACAAGCCAAATATGGTAAATCGGTGTATTAGACAAATTTTTTGGTGCCTCATCATCAGGCCAAATACAACATCGTTATACAGTCAACATCAGATAGGGTGAACTGGGTCACGAAATGAGCGAGGTGCAAAAATGATCGCAAGAGTGTGGCCTATCCACCCAAGAGCTGCATGGGCAAAAGTGACCACAATAAGAATAATACCTTGGAGAATAATTTGTGCACATAAAACCGGGAGTTGTTGGGATGAATCGTGATCTTTTCTGACAACGCCGAGACGTGGTATCTGACGAATCTGGAGCAGGTACCCATCACATGGCAGATCCAGCGGAAGGCTTGAAAGTTTTGGCTCTACCATGGCCACATGTCACCCATGTAGTTTCTGCGTGAACAGATCACACCCTGTGGACATTATTGAAAAGGATGATCAACAGCAGAACATCAGCCAGTTGAACTGATGCTTCGCTGCCATACAACCATGAGGACCTATGAAATAAAGAATAAGTGAGAGAAGGAGGACTTACCTGAAAACCTTAATGCCCTAAGCAAACATTCAGGGTCAAGGCGCCTACACCTTGTGTAGACAACATACCGTCACAAACAACTGGCTATCGTGCAAAAATAAAGCGGCATCGGTGAGACAGCTTCCTTGCGGCTTTCACTGCCACGCGTCATAATCAGCCATTACACCGCAGATAACACAGCACCAAACACACTTTAAACAGGCAATCCGATTAGGAGACGGCAGCAGACGCGCCACTGGTGTCTGTTGCGAGCCATGTCTTGTAAAGACCCGAGTCAAGCACAAGGCGAGTCACGTGGACTCCAACCCGGAAGGCGACACGGACCGACGGCACTCAGTTTGGTCGTCAGTGACTTCATTTACCGCTGCCAAGTCAACTTCTGTCCACCGCGAGCCTTGCGCCACCCTACACCTGGTAGACTAAACAAGGCCCTCCTAGGTAAGCGGTGACCAGGCATACGTAGCACGTGCCTGAGCCAACACAACCTATTCAGTGCTATCTGTTGTTCTAGGGAGCTAGCATGATTATCACCACTTAGTACTCGCCTACGCACATCATCGTTGCGGACACGCTAGTGCCATCCGACATCAGCAATGGTTCGCAGACAACGATGATCAAAGACTTGAAGGCACCTCAAATCCTCATACCGAAGGGGTCAAGTCACACTGCCATAGAGCAGAACGGCCCTCACTGTGGCCTTGTATACACCGCCTATCAGAAGAAGGGAAATTCCATTCTGTCGCCAAAGATGCCGCAGGTTCAAGAAGGCAGCCCTGGCCTTTGCAATGAGTGAGCTGACGTCAGTTTCTATGCGCCCATCATTGCTGATGCAGCTGCCAAGATAAGTGAAATGATCAACCACCTCGAGTTCCTCGATAGCAAGCGTCAAGGGGTCATCAAGAGGCTGGTGGTTCTGTAGCAACACTTTACACTTTGAAGGTGCGAAGTGCAGACCAAATAATGGAACCTCTCTGGACAGGCTGCTCAGAGTTGATTGTGCAGCCGCAACATCGTCGAAAAGCAAGACGATATCGTCCGCATAATTTAGATCAGTTAACCTTTCACCAGCCAGCACTTCAAAGCCTACATCGGGATATTCCGCAAGGGAACACTCCATGATAGAATCCACGACGAAATTGAACAAAATCGGGGAAATCGGACAAATCTGACGAACGCCACTTGTGGTCGGAAAGCGATCCGATAAGACACCGTAGACCCTGACGCGGCCTGTAGTGTTCGAGTATAGAGCACGAAGGATGTTCACATATTTCGTGGGAACACCTTGCCGCGCAAGCATTTCGAATAGAATCGATCGATCGACTGAATCGAACGCACTCTTGAAATCGAGAAACACAGCTACTGTCGGTCTGCGGTATGCGTGGCGCTGCTCTACCACCTGACGCCAAGTGAATATATGGTCTATACAGCCACGCCCTGGGCGGAAACCGGCCTGCTCTTCCTTAATCCGAGATACGCGTTCCGTAGTGAGGCGACGAACGATAATCGAGGCCAGTAATTTTGTCACAACTGGCGTTAGGCTAATACCCCTGTGGTTAGAACAGTCTGTGCGACTGCTCTTCTTGTATATTGCCACTATAATCGATTCGCTCCAATTCGCCAGAAAGCTCCCTTCCAGATACGTTCGAATAAGGTCAGTGCTTTGCAGAGGACTTCACCCCCAGCCTTAAATAGTGCAGATGGGAGGGAATCCGGACCAACGTCACGAAAACGACTGAGGGTTGTGATCGCGTTGCGGACCTCGGCCTCCGACGGAGGTTCTAAACTAACCGTCCATGGCTCGTCCTGCATCACCTGAGTAGGAAGAAGTCCGAGAGCAGGGGGCCAGCTGAACTGATCTTGAAAGTGTTCCGCCCAAAGAGCCATACGGCGCTCCTTATTGTGTATCAGCGCACTCGCGCTGCCTCTAACTGTCCCACTGACGCTTGGTTTGCTGGGACCAGTGATACGGATCAGCTGGAAGAGCTTTCGGTAATTGAATACTGCTCCTGCCTCCTCCATTTCTTGAGTCCGACTGGTCCACCAGGCTTCCTTGTCAGCACGTAGGCTCTGTTTTAGTTCACGCCTAATAACCCGTCTGCTCACATTGTGTTCAAAGCCAACCGGGAGGTGTCTTCTGGATTCCAACAGCTTCACTGACCTCTCGGATATCTAGTGAATGGTGCGGTGACGATGGATAGTGCCACAAGCAGAAGCTGCTGCGTCGTGCATGGCGGCCGAGATCCTATTCCACTGAAGCTCAGTGTCATTAGGACAAGACAGAGAAAGTTCGGTACGCAGTGCGTCTTGATTGGCTTGCCTGACCGAGGGATGAGACAATCTCTCTGTTGCTAATTGGAGGAGACGCTTGATACGCCTCCCGGTAAAGTTCATGGAGGAACGACAGCGCACCAAGGCATGATCAGAGTCCACACAGGTACTCCAGTAGGAGTGGCAATCCAGGACGGAACCATGTCATCTGTAACTTATGGCTATGTGGTCAGTTTGGGTCCATCGCTGGTCAGCTACAGGAGGACGCCAAGTGGCACTTCGGCGCCCACTGTGTCTAAATGCAGTGCTACTAAGAAATAACTGGTGCTCCGCACACAGTTGCAGCAGACGCTCACCGTTGTCAGTCCGTTCGGAGTTAAGTCCATAATTACCATCCAGCTGAGCTTCTGAAGAGCCCATAGGCCTTACCTGTGTGTTTATATCCCCTGCAGGAACTATAACATCTGAACTAGTAGCACTGCGTAGTAGCGCGTTCAGTTCGTGATAGAATGTGTCTTTGACAGCATTAGAACTGCAGCCGGTGGTAGAATAAACGGAGATCACAAACAAACAGCGTTTTGTTTTACTTCGTGAATCAACCTTAGCTGATGTCGTCAAACGGGATGCACATAAACGGATGTTCATCGGAATCCAATCAACCAACGATGGCACAGCCTTGGAGCTTAGAATGATACCTACAACAGCTTGACCCGTGAGTGCTGCATCGGCGTCTCCGGAGGAGTGTAACCAATAACGAGAGGATAAGCCGGGTGCAGTTAATTCAATAACCCCGTTAGGGTCATTGATCCTAGTTTCGGACATACAACACACATCAATACCCAGTGTGTCCAAGGTGCGTGCGAGTGCAGCCTGTTGATCTCTTTGTCTTAGAGTGCGAACGTTGAATGTCGCCATGGAAACGGGATAGCGTGGCCATATAAGGGACTTTTGCCGATAGGCGTCCGATAGGTGCGGTGGGATGGTGGCTGCAGATGGTTCTACTCCAGTGGCACTTGTGTTGCTGTCAATTAAGCTGAGAATTATAGAAGGAAGGTTAGTAATGGGGGTCGGGATGGGAGTAAGAAAACAGGTGGAAAAGAAAGAAGGGAGGCGCCAGCAGTAGCATGTTTTCGCTTATCCGCCTTGCTGTATGCAGCAGATAAGGCGACTCTTGATAATCTGCGCGACGGCCGATGCAGGATGAATTTTGTGTTTGAAGGAGATGTCATGGTTGTATGTGGGTTGAGATACTGCTAGGGCACCCAGACCTAGACAGGAGAACGATTAGGGTCCTCAACCAAAGCATTAAGCTCAAAAGCCTGTCCGCAAGGCAGCGGGAAGGTGGCAATGATTTAGTTTTCCAGAAATGGACGCCATCCCATTTCAAACCCCCCAATCTGGAGGACCAGGATACTGTTTGTCTGACCTCTCACCATTGACCAACCTGGTATGAGTAGCTCTCAAGGTGTCCGGAGGCATCATCCAGTATAGCTCAATCGGTCAATGAGGTACGCAAGCCGTCGCACCACGTTAAGGTACAGTCTCGTTGCGACGAACAGGATAGGATCCGATACAAAAAATTTAAACCAATAACGTGAAAATTTTACTCGCCTTTCTATCCCTACACCTGATTTTCCATGATCCTACTTCATCTTCGACCAAATACAACGATTTTTGGTGCACCTTGACTAAGCCATTCGGTCAGCCAACAAAAATACCTGGACGCTAATCGAATGCTACTGAACCGGAACTGCCTGGTCGCTTAATCCACCCTGTCTTACGTTGACTACATAAATGTGTTGTATTTGGCCTGATGAGGAATCACCGAAAACGGGAACAACTCGCCATTTGGAGGCGAACTAATTGGGAGAAAACAGGAGAAATAGACATGTGGTTACCAGCTGCGTTCGTTTCAAACCCAGCACGGACTTTGAACAACAATCACCGGTGGATGGGTGGATCCGTATTACAGTGCTCCAGAGTCATGATAACATTGACAGTGCCGACGAAAAGTACGCCAATAGAGTACATAAATATCGTGAGCAGCTGATCCAAGAGAAACGAGCGCCATACACTTGTTGAAACATGGGAAGCATAACAAATTATGCAAATACCATAGGAGTACAAGGTGGTGGCTGGGAAGCAGATCGCTGAATGAGGACACTACTCATCGAGCACGGCAGTTTCAAGAGGACTGAAAGAAGTTACTATCACAAACAAATGACCATCTAGTGGACCACGGCGTGGGGATGTCTAACAAATAACAACCAAAGTAAACACGGTAAAAGTTTCAATTGTTCATTTGTTCCCCGAGCTTGGCGGTTTTGTCGCAAAGGTTTCACCACCATGCGAGGTTGCATCCTTAGTGCAGCGAGATGCGGCGTGCAATATTACTCAATGAATCGTCCATCCGTGATCGACCTGCAGGTGACTTTTGAAAGTGGTAGTGTCGATTTGCGTCCCGTGACCGCTACCTACTTTCCCCAAGACTAAAGTCGGCGTCCGAGTTGTCGACGCCACAATCTAATCTGGATGAAGCTATAAAATACAACAGAGAATGGAGGAATTTGATGCTTCAGTGTCATCCTCCAAAGATTTCATAATGAGACCAAAAATAAACCTAATCGATTTTTGTGTAGATTCGTCGCAATTAGACACAGACAGACAACCACCACACATGCAGGAAAG
>CALYDF020001065.1:0-16211 GCA_944474145.2 Dicrocoelium dendriticum | reverse complement strand
CGAGCAAGGATAAGGCGAATGTTAACCCTGGAGTAGAAATTTACCGTTCGATGGGGCGAACTATGAAACGAACTCACCTGCCACAATCGAGAAACGTCTTAGAACCGTTTGCACGCGCTGCGAGTCCTCACCAGGTAAGACGAGTACATCAAATTTATCTAAGTATGACGTATGCTTGAGGACTAACATTTGTAGATCAAAATATTGACGACCATCCGTAGTTTACAACATGACGTCAACATTAGTGAAATAAAAGAGTAATGGGGAAAGGGAGCAGCATGTCGTGCGCAACTATTAACAACGACTGAAGATTAAACCATTGCCATAGGCCATCAACTGGCCGATGATGTAGATGTAGAGTGCAGTAAGATGGTTGCATAATATATTGGGACCCCGTTCGCAAGCCGCGCCGAAGCGCAGGTCGATCAACTGAATCTAATGAAGCACAGAAGTCGAAAAACGCAATGATGGGAAATCTTTAGTAGAGGAGGCGGTTATCGTGGATTTGACAGAGCGTAACCATTTGATCCACGCACACAAGGCCAGGGCGGAAGCAAGCTTGTTCACCTTGGTACTGCGAATCACAAGACGGGTAACGTCTACGGAGTTAAATGGAAGCGGACTGTTTGGTAACAACTGAAATTAGATTAGTATGCCGGAGGTTGGTGCATAAATTTTAAGCCTCGTCCATAATGATCGGGATAGTAACTGACTGGCCTCATGAAGCAGGAAGCGTTTCCTCATGCCAAATTTTGAAGAACAATGCTGTTACATGGTTGATGATAACTGCGTTTAATACAGAAAGATTGTCTGAGCATGCATCCTAAAATCGTCTTAGATGTCGAAATACAAGACAAACGTCCGCTTCACTCTCCTGATTAAGCGTATTCACCCAGAGCGTAAGGCTTAGTTCGCAGGGCAGACAAATGAACGGTGAGTGCTTACTGAACTAGGAATAAAAATGTTCGGCTCATCGATTCAAGCGTTTATGTAGGTTGACTATCGGCGAAACGTCCGCTTAGCAAATAGTCAGACTGACACCAGGCTTTTCGCAACCAGTGGGTCAACTGTACTGGGAGAGCTTGTGCAAAAATTATTCTTTCAGATTATCTCTCATCCTTGGCCCCATATTACGGAAACCACTGTCGGGAAGCATGCATTTGACATGTCATTGACCATGTGTGAACCAAGCAATTGATATTGACATTTAGATGACGTAGATTTTTTATCCTTACCCTTGGAATTTTACTCTTGTTTGATGTTTTAACCCATTTTATTCTTACTAGTTGTCGTTTACAAGCCTGACGAGTTTCACAAAGTTATGCTTGTTCGCTAATGGTTGTTTTGATGTGTAAGCCTGGGACAGTTGCTCTCCTGCGAGTATTGCCGGAAAGGATATTAGCCACCATTTTCGAAGCTTACTGGGTCTACCTGGCTGCCTACTCAAATCGTATGCTAAGTTGCAGCCGCTAACTAACTGAGGGGCGCACTTCCTTTTGTTTGGACTCCGCAACGATATTCATCTAACAATCTAGTAGGTCTAAAGAGTGCATGGCATTTAATGTTTTCGTCTGGTGCTTAGTAAGACAAACTACTGGCCGCTCGAAAGATACCATGGTGCCCTGCATAAACGTTCAGTTTTCATTAATTACTTGCGGACGTTCGCAAGAAAGTTCATCGGCCAGGAAAGATTGATAGCTCTTCTGAAACAAGAAGGGAGCTAATACAAACTGAGCTAGTAAAAGCCATTGCTAGAGCTGGGCAGCTACATAAGGATAAGTGTCAGCCATTGCAGCGAATAAGGGATAATTGAACAACAATAGGTGCGAGACAAGATAGCAACATCGCGCGAGCCAGTCAGGTTATGCGAATTTGCCAAATGGACTGCTCAGAAAGGTAAAGATGTAAATTGTCGAATGCAGGGTAATTAATCATCAGTATTTATGAAGCTAAACGCAGGGACGCGCAGAGCGTTAGGTCATGCTAGGACGGTAAACCTAGGACAGGCAAAGTATTGGAAGCTCCAACGATGTAGTCGGAGGCCTGTATGTTTTAGAGGAATAGTGATTATGTAATCGGTAAATGAGTGTATGGGTATGGGAAACTAAAGCCTTTCGACCCACAGAGGATTTAGTTATGCTAGCACGTTAGTACTTGTTAGGTTAATGCTGTAAGTAAGTGGCAATTGAGTGTCTAGATATATGCAAGCGAGGCGCTGCGGCCCTCTGTGAATTTTCGTAATACCGTCATAAATCTTGGGGGCTAAAACATACTGAGTGATTGAAAAACTTGTGATGGAGCGAAATACAGCTACCTTAAAAATAGAAAAAAAATGTCGAGAGTATTTTAATTATGCATCCGGACGTAGGAAGCCATACGCTGCGACACGCACAACATTACACAATGCTAGGAGGTTAGGCCTAGAAAAGACTAGGTAAGGAGCAAGCCAGTATTGAAGCTGTTGGGCTAGTAGGCACCAATCTTACAAAAGTATGTGACCAGCATGCGTTAATCAAGCGTAATGAGATAAAAAGCAAAATCGCTGCGAGGCGCAGATAACTATGTCCTGCTATCTGGTGTTGCCTGAATTATACTATATATTAAAAGTGTCAGTGATAGAGCAGGATGCCAGTCTAGATCGAAGTTAGACTAGCTACATGACAAGTAAGTGGGAATTGATTATCCGGATAAAGGAAACTAAGGCGGTGTTGCGCAATATGCTTCCTCGTCCTGATGGGCATTATATTCTATAACGCAAAAGCGAAGCTCGTAACGTTAGACAAGTAAAAAACCGGAGCATAGTGCCTCTTTTAGTTAATTGAATATTTATTTGCAGTATTCAAAGTGTATTATTATAGTTTAGTGCAATTAGGACAATGAATTGAACGGAGAGTTTAGTGCGCAAGCGAAATCCATCTGCACTCTGTTAAAGGTCATTTTACCTCAATACTCATGGGTGCAATATTTCCTTTATGTTGCGCATATTGTAATAGCAAAAACGCTGTTCGTCAATGCTTTGTGGGTGTGTATCTGCATCTGCCTTTCGATTGTATATCATGGTGTAGCGTTATTCCATGCCTTCTTTTAAATAGCCCACTTCTGTTTTCACATCCGTTCTTGTACATTTTGTTTTATTTAACCCAATCAGTGCACTCCACTTTAAGTTTCGTTCCGCTTTGTTCCTGCGGTCTGCTGCCTACGTCTTCGTTGTGTTTGCTCAACACAGGGTTCTTTGTCCAACCGCCTGGGAATTATTGCCATGCCCACGCCACCCTATTTAGGGATCTTACTGATGAGTTGAGAAGTGCACATAGTTTGTTCAGTAGTGTCCTGGCATCCAATACCGGTCAAACTGGCGTGGACGTAGCAATGATATCCTGGGATGAATCTTCACTGATCAAGTAGATCCCAGTCAACAACGATTGTTCGCTGTCAGATTGGCCGGCTTTTGTAACACCTTAAATTCGCCCGAGGACATCTCGTGTCGGCTAGCCATTGTTAAACCTTTGACTCAGAGAACAATGGCTTCTATCAAAAACTGAAGGTACTTATTTGTCAAAGAATAGTTAGAGCTACCCTGGTGCTTACTAATGGTTTAGACGTAAAAGTTGAAAAACTTTTAATGGATTAGCTTGGTATGGGTGACGGACGTGGTGTGGGTTCCAGTAAATAAATACATTTCACTTCAGGAAATGCCGTCGTGCACTCACATGGGTCAATATTCAGCTGTAAAGCACCCGCGTTCAGCATAGTAAAAGTTAGTGAGCAGTAAGTAGCCACTTAGAGAAATAGGCGACATAAACAGCAATGTGGTTAAGTTGCAAAAAATGTTTTAGCCTCAGTGCAACTGCTCTCTTGACGCACAACATACTTGTTAGATATGAAAAACGGATGAGTGATAAGTCCTTGTGCGGACAAAATTAGCCTGTACTTTTCTGGTTAAGAATGTTGATACAACCTCTGACAGCGCACCAAGTAGTGGGTGACTTGTATTAGTAAGTATTCTCAAAGCAAGTATTATGCTTGCATTGGTGCAAATAAACAAAAGAAACCTAACATAGGTTGGCCTGGGACTACCACGGTACCGAGATAATTGCGTCAGTGACGTATCTAGGATTTTCAAGTGCTACCTTTAAAAACAAGGAAATAGCACAATGAAGCGATAGATCCAAAGAGGAAAGACACTTGCGGTGATAAATCTCAGAAGTAGGTGGCGCGGGACAGAGGCTGATGGCAAAAGAGATGTACAGGTCCAAAGTCATTTGCTTTTGTGAAAATATCCGTGACATGGAATGACCAGGAAAGTTCACGACTGAGTGTTACACACACCTAACGCACTGATAATTTAGTGTAAAAATTCTGACCACCTATGTGAATCTCGGGGTATTCCATGATAAATTGATGATAAACATACCTTTTATGTAGGAAGAAAATGACGTCAATGCATATTGATACCATCGGTGAGAAAAGTTGTCTCTGAACCATAAATACGGTCTTACTTATGAGCGGCAAGATTTATGTGGGTATTTTTGTTCATCGCAATCAGCCGACAATTCAGATATATTGACCAGCTATCCGGAAAAGCACAAGACGGACGTTTCGTCCTATTGGGACTCATCAGTGGTGCGCATCCTTCGGTCCTATGCGGAGGATCGAACCCATGACTGCTGGTGACTGTTGCCAACTAGCCCGCTGCTAATGCAACTGCGCAATGGAGAACGGTATCCGACTATCACGAATGGTTAGCAAATGCGATATAGCCTAACCCATCCTCCACTGCCATGCAGGCACCTGCTACGCAGATGACAGCGGTCGGCCTTCCGGCGTCAGTACTTCCCAGTTACGGCAGCTATGAATCGACATAGCATTTTGTGGAATCCGTAAGGACGAATTGGTATTACTTATGAGCGGAAGGATTTTGGTGGGTAGTTTTGTTCGTCGCAATCGGCCGACAAATCAGATATGTTGACCAGCTATCCGGAAAAGCACCAGACGGACGTTTTGCCTTGTTGGGGCTCATCAGTGTTGCGGAGGATGGAACCCATGACTGCTAGTGCCTGTTTCTAATTAGCCCGCAGCTTATAAGACTGCGCCAATAGGTGGAAACGGCCGTCTGGTGCTTTTCCGGATAGATGGTGGACATATCTGAGTTGTCGGCTGATTGCGATAAAGAAAAATACCCATAATACGGTCTGTCCAGATAGGCTTGTAATTTAAGTCATGAGGCTGCTCTCGGTAGTTGCATATCCAAGGCTACATTGCTTAGAAATACCGCATCCGCTGTGGTAAGTAAGGAAGTGATGTATGTGGAAATGGGGTCGTTAGACATTATGGCCGCTTGCAGGACTCCAGTGTCTGTGGTGAGCGCTGAGATATTTTTACCCACAGGTCAAGTAAACTGAGCACTTCTGGTCAAGTTGTCCCTCAAAAGGTGGGCTCTAGAGCGTTACACTCCGGCATCGTAAATATTTCCCAAAAACTCACGGTTTACACTAATGAATGCATTGCTTTAATCGAAATTCCTACGGGATTTGCCTTGTTGTCTAGCGACTAAAGCATTGTATGTACAACGAAAGCTAATTTTTCTTGAGTAGATCTCAAACCACGATAAGCAGACTGTTGCAGATCATGTAAATGAGTCTGTTTCAGCAAAATTTCACGAAAAAGTTTCTCGAATATCTTTACCTTTACCGATGTGCATGCAATTGCTTGGTGTTTATATGTGCCTTACTTTGGCTCCGATGTAAAGCTGGCACCTTTCCAGCAGTCATCAATATGATAGTCTTTTATGCACAACGTGTGTATGTCAGCGAGAGGCTAGGCCAAGTAATAAGCCAACACTTCGGAGACAATGGGTGATAATCTTTCCGGATAAATTGCCTTGTTGAAATTTACGTGTTGCATGTTATTACGCACTGCGATTCTGTCCATGGCAGGTGACAGGGTTTGGATTCAATCTACCCGTGTAGAAAGCATTGAAACAACCGAAGTTTCGGTTCAGCTCTTCCAGGTCTACACCTGGATTTGACACGATCAGAGACTTCACTAAGTTGCTTCAGCTTGCGCTAGCACCCCGGCAGCTACCAATTCCCAGTTAGGTTTGGAACTACAGTGTTTTAGGCGGCACCATTGAATGTTATTATAAATACGAAAACCATTTTGCCGCAGCTTAAACGCTTTCGCTTAGAGATTTTGCGAGCTTTTTTCAGGTATGGAGATGAATAATGAACAATGCCTTATCACTCAAGGAAAGCAATGGTTTGACCAATCCCGTAGGATGGTTGGGGTGAATACAATTAAATCCAACTAGATGTGGGTCATCTACCGAGTGTTTGCAGAGGCAAACTGTTTGATAAAAATATCAACATTCAAAATATCGAGCGTAAACGTTCAGCAATACACTAGGGTGCAGTGACCGTTTACGTAAGTTGTGAGGAAAATAAAATATAGTCGCGCACTTGGGTCCCTTTGATAAATAACTCTCGTAGAAAAGTACGATTGTCGTAATCCAAAATGAAGGAGTTTAAGTAACAAACTGCCGGGAGCTAACAGCAATATCTAATCAATTTTGCAAACGTCCAAAATAGCAAATGGTAACTTTGAGTTCGGGAGTGCGCTCCAGGATTGGCAAACGTGAAGGGTGAGGTAATTGCGTCAACATTCTAGAAGGCTATAGTGTGCCTTTAATTTTTAGCAGTGGCCCCTGAGCTACGTGTTGTGGCTAATTTTCAGCAAATGGCGCCATACGTGGTTGGGGTCACTCAATATCTGATACGCCAATAGGAGATCGACGCGAAGTATTCTATAGTGTCCGCTGAAATTTTCCAACAACTTTAACCTTCGGTGGTATAAGTGATAGCGCATGCTCATTATATTATATGTTACTGTTCGTTGTGGCTCCTCTAACGCATCTAGGTCGCGCTTCAACCAAGGTTTCCAAGCTTGGATAGCGTATTCAGCTTGCGGACACACGTAGCATTTGTGCATCATTGGGAAGATCGCTGGGTCAAATATCCGGAATACACTTCGCAGCATGCCGATTTGCTGCTTGGCTCTTTTAACAGCTACGTGAGTTTTTAACCGTTTAGTTCGCCCTGTAAGAACGCACAAAAGTAAAATTCTTGGGAGCTGGTCTGCAAGCCGTTTGTCCCAAGCAAATAAGTGTGGTTATATCTATGGCGTATTTGCATTAAGGACATTTGTCTACGTTGAATAGTCAGGCATTTTGAACTGACCATTTCGACCCCGTGTTCCTGTTCGTCCGGCCGTCTGATACTTCGGCAAATCTTGATACCATCAGCAAAAAAGGAAACCGGAAGCAATTGGTCTCGACAATTGATCGGACAAGGATTCTCAGACCCACTTCTCTAGTCATCTCTCGTGAAGAAATACGCTAAGCCAAAGCAAAATGCGATCCGCCCGGATAAAAATGATTTCCAGTAGACAGTAAATATCAAAGCATAATTAGATGTAGTTCGTTATCTGGGCGCATTCGTTGGTAAATAATACAGTAAAATCTGTGGACGAAATCATTTCCTGGATTCGGTGTATTTTCTCAAGTGAACATTGTCTTCTTTCAGGCCTGCGATCTTGACAAAGTGCAGCATCCCTACGGTTTACCGTGCTGCAGATGATAAGAGCTAGCTCGATATTTGTGTGTTCAGAACTACCCGTCGGTGCTTCCTTGTACAAGGAAACAACTTAACAATTTTCACAACCTTATGGTATATCGTTGTTTCAGGTCTAATGAAGAGGTTGACATTTTCTGCAGCAGAATGTCTGTGAAAATGTGGCGTCAGCTCTGCTGAAATCACCAACAAAATTCAAAGTGTAGGATCAATAGGTTCAAACATATCAAAGGATCGATATAGTTCATGAAAATTGAAGTGAATTAACCGTAAAATTCATTGGCCTCATCAGCGAGACAACTAAAAACATTGTAGATATTCTCAAGCAAAATCGATTAATATCCACATAAACAACTAGATTTACAATTTTAAATTAACCAGTTAATAGTTGGAGAAGAAAAGCTAGACCAAATTTTGTTACCTGCACCACACAGGCTTTAAATAAATGCCAACACTGCCGCGACTCTTGTATGTAGTTGACCGGTCGATACGATGGCAAATGAATATCTCAATCGCTACAACCTCATCGCTAACCTCTTCATGGTGTCACCTCACTTGATGCATGATGACGGCCTGCTTCAAGCATTCAGAACAATTAGTCTCGCTTTTAATCTCAAGCATTTTTCTCATAACTGATCGGCCATTAAGCTTATTTTATTGGGTATACTCATCAAAAACAGCATGAGAAACCGCAGTACATCAGTCATTTGAATTGATGCATCGCTGCCATACAATAGTGATTACCTAAGTAATAAAGACAACAAGGGGAAGAGAAGCGGCACAGCTTAAATCCTTATTGCTTTAAGCAAAAATTCGGCATCAAATTGCCTACTAATTGTATTAACAACATACGGTCATAAACAGCTGGATCTCAATTAAAGAATTGGAGGCGAGAGAGCTTCCTTGCAGCTTCCCTGCTCAACCTCCTGGTAAGCCATTACTTCGCAGATAACTCAGTTCCAATTACCATTTACACAGGTATTCTGACTAAGAGACGGCAGCAGACTCGGCTCTGGTGTCAGTTGTCTCCCATATTCTGCAAATTCTAGAGAAAGCATAAGGCGGATCACTTGGACTCCAGCCTGGAAGGCTAGACGGAACGACAGCACAATGTTTGATCGTTCTTGATTTCTTTCCTGCTGCCAACTCTATTCATGTACACCCAGTGCCTCGTGGAACCCTGCATCTCTCCGACAAAAGACCCTCCCTAGTAAGCGGTGACCAAGCATACGTACTATGTGCCCAAGCCAACGCAAATTATTTTGTACAGTCCGTTGTTGTAGGCAGCTAGTATGATTATCACTACCTAGTAATTGCCTCCGCACATCATCGTTACGGGCTGGCTGGTGCCAACCAACAACAGCAGTGCTCCGCAGACAACGATGCTCAAAGAATTGAAAGCGCCTCAACTCATCAGACAGAACGGGCCAAGTTTCACTAACCTAGAACAGGGCAGCCCTGGCTGTGGCCTTGTAAACTTGGCATTTAGGACAGAGGGAATTATCTTGCTGTCGCCAAAGATGCCGCAGTTTCAAGATACGGTTCAATATATTGTATTACCTAAATGACTTCAGTTTTTATGTCCGCGTTTTTGCTGATGAAGGTGTCAAGGTTGGTAAAAGGATCAAACTGCTCATGTTCCTTGTTATTAATCGTCAGGGAGTTATCAACTGGCCGGTGTTCCCGCTGGAACATTTTGCACTTTGAAGGCGCGATCCATCTACCAATTAATGAAACCAATCTAGACATACCATTCAGGGTTGATTGTGCCGCCGCAACATCGTTAAAAAGCTAGACGATATCGTCTGCATAATCAAGATCAACTACAGTTACATCAGGCAGGACATCCACGCCTACATCATGAGATCCTGGAAGAGAACACTCCACAATACGTTCCACGACCAGATTGAACACAAACGGGGAAATCGGACAAGACTATTAAAGGAAACTTGTCGAAAAGTTACCCGACAATTCACCGTTGACTCTGACGTGCCACTAGCCTTCTAGTATACAGCATGCAAAGTTTTCACATATTCCTGAGAATATTTTCCGAGCAAGTATATCAAGTATTATGCATTAAGCAACTAAAACAAACAAACTCTTGAAACCAATAAACACAGCTGTTGTCGGTTTGCGGTATGCGTGGCTCTGCTGTAGCTCCTGCTGCAGAGCAACTATAAGGTCTTTATATCCACCTCCTGGGCGGAAAACTGCCTGCTAATCCCGAGCCCAAAAATCCCTTCCACAGTGAGACAAAGTACAAGGATCGATACTAGTAATTTCTACAAAACTAGTTTTTGGCTAATATTTCTGTGGTTAACACAGTCGGTGCGACTGCTCTTCTTGTTTATTATCACTAGAATCGATTCACTACAGTTAGCCGGGACCATCGCTTCCTTCCAGATATGTCCGAATACGGTGATCAGTGCCTTTCGGAGGACCTCCATTCTTAAATAATGCAGATAGTAGACAAAAAGTTCCAGAGGTACGAAACGTTTTGAGATCAGTGATAGTGTTCTGAATCTCGGCATCCCACGGACTCAATAAACTAACTTTCCATGGCTCGTCCTGCACCACCAGAATAGGAAGAGGTTCGGGAGCAGGCGGCTAATGAAACTAACCTTGAAATTGTTCCGTCCAACGTGCCATACGGCGTCCTTTCTTGTGTATTATTGCATTCACGCTGTCCCTTATTTTCACAGTGACGCCTGGTTTCCTGTAACCATTGGTGCGGATCAGCTTGAAGAGGCTGCGGTTATTTCCTACTACGCATGCCTCTTCCATTACTTGATCCCTACTTGGCCAATAAGCTACCTTGACAGCACGTAAGCTCCGCTTTAGCAAGCCTATATTTGTCCGTCTGTTCAAATGCGCAGCGCTAACCCGCAGATTTCATCTGAATTCCAACAGGTTCACCGGCCTATCGGATATCCGCTGAGAGGTGCGGTGACGCTTGTTAATATCACAAGCAGCTGCGTCTGCGTTGTGCATGGTGGCCGAGATCCCATTCCACTGAAGCTCAGTGTCATCAGGACGACACAATAAAAGACCGGTACGCAGCGCTTATTAATAGGCTGGGATGACCGTGGAGGGAGACAATTTCTAATTTGCTAATCGGGAGAGACTTATGGTGGGCATTTTGGTAACGTTCATGGAGAAAAGACAGCGTACCATGATATGATCCGAGTCAACGTAGGTATTCCAGTACGAGCAGGATTCCAGCATGAAACCACGTTAGCTGTAGCCTATGGCAATGTGGTAAGTTTGGGTCCATCGCTGGCCAGCTACAGGAGTACGCCAAATAGAAAATCGGCGCCCTCTTTGTCTAAAAGCAGTGCTACTAAGAAACGACTAGGGCTCCGCACACAGTTGCAGCAGACGCACGCCGTTGTCAGTACATTCAGAGTAAGGTTCATAATTACCATCCAGCTAAGCTTCTAAATAGCTCAAATCCCCTGTAAGTACTATAATATCTGAACTAGTAGCACAGCGTAGTAGAGCGTTCAGTTCGTGTTAAAAGGTTTCTTTGACAGCATTTGAACTGCAGTCGGTGGGAGCATAAGCGGAAATCACAAATAAACAGCGTTTTGCTCTACTTCGCGATTCAACCTTATTTTATGTCATAAAACTGGCTGCACATAAACGGCTTTCCACCAGCATTTAATAAAACAACGATGGCTCAGCATTAGAGGTTATATTGCTACACACACTAGCTTGACCCGTGAGTGCTGAATCGGCGTTTCCGCATGGGTGCAACCAATAACAACAAACTAGCCAGGTGCAGTTAATTCAATAACTCCATTAGGGTCATTGATCCTACTTTCGGACATGCAAAGCACAACATTACCCAGTGTGTCCAAGATGCGTGCCTGTCGACCTATTTTCTTAGAGTGGGAAGGTTGCACGCCGCCAGTGAAACGGGGCACCGTGAATTTATAAAGGACTGTTACCGAGAAGCGTACGATATTTGTTGTGGGAGGGTGGCCGAAGATGCTATGACTCCAGTGACAATACGGTTTTTGACAATTAAGCTGGGATTTGTAGAAGAGAGGATAGTAATATGAGTCGGGATGGACGTAAGCGAAACTGGTTGAAAATAAAGAAGGACGGCGCCAGCAGTAGCATGTGTTTTGTTTAACCACCCTGCTGAATGCAGCAGATAAGGCGACACTTACTCATCTGTGCGACCGCCAATGTAGGATGAAGCTTAATTTGAAGAAAATGTCATGGTTGTTTGTGGACAGAGAAACTGCCAGGGCACCCAGAACTAGACAGGAGGACGATTAGAGCCTGCAACCAGGAATTTTGGCTAAAACTCCTCTCCGCAAGGCAGCATAGAGTTAGCAATGGTCAAGTTTTACAGCAATGAACGCTATTCCATTTCAATTCTCTAACTTGGAGAAACAGGAGACTGTTCTTCTGACCTCTCACCATTGACCAACCTGGTAGAAGTAGCTCTAAAGTAGCTTGGAGACTCCACCCAGCATAGCACAATGAGTCAAGAAGGTACACAAGCCGTAAGGGGTTACTTTAACCGTAATAATGTGTTTGCTGTACGCCGTAACGGCGCTTCACTGCCATTCGATAAACACCAGTCGCATGCGGGCTGATTATACCGCAAGGACGCACATCTTCACACTGACAACTATGTGACGGCTGTACGCCGTGACAGCACTTTGCAGCTTCGCGGCCATCACTAGTCGCGCGTGGGCTGAGCACACCCCAAGAACTTTCGCATAAATGCGGATCCGAGCCGGTTACCTTATAGTTACATGCCAGCGTTGCAGATGAATCTGCCAGGGACCGACCGGTATGCCCATACGCCGCAATGTTAACATCCGTATAGCAACCCTCCATTTAGCCGGGTGCTTCTTATTAGAAATATTGTGCCTCTTGTGGATTCACTTTATTTTATTTTGTAAGCTTGACCGTTCAGTGACGTTCAGTGGAGTAGAAACAAATAAGAATAGTAAATATTGCGAGTATAGCTCAGACCTGGTCAGGTATAACAGACGATGCGCATCTCGAGAGCAGGCCTCGCTTTTTCCGGGCTAAGGCCTTTGTGGCTTCGCCACAACATTCGTCTCTCCATCAAAGAGCGGGTCTGTTGTGCAACTGTTCGTGCTGTACTGTTGTACGGATGCGAGACCTGGCCCATTCGTAAAGATGACTTGAGCAGGCTATCCGTCTTCGAGAACCGCTGTCTGCGGTTTATTGCCCGTGTGTGGTGGTAGCACCACGTAAGCAATGTGGAAGTTAGACAGCGTGTCTTCGGACGTGGAAGCCACTTGCTCGAGGAGCTAGTCTCCCTGCATCAACTGCGGTGGTTGGGACACGAATTGCGCATGCCTGTCCAGCGTTACTCGCGTCGTACCTTGTTTGCGGTTGCTGCACAGGGCTGGAAGAGACGGTCTGGGGGACAGCCTATAACATGGTGAAGCCGCATGAAAAAGCTAAGGAAACAGTTGGCCTCGGTCGGTTGTTGTCCACTACCTTCTTGGGGTCAGAGAGATGCGGATACTTGCTGGTTGATGACCTTAGAAGCCACGGCTCAAGTTTGATGTCAATGGCGGATGTGTGTATCGGTTTGTTTCGGTGTTCCTTATTCCTCCTCCTAAAAAGAATAAACCGAAAAAGTTCAGATACTGTGAGTGGTGAAATATACAAAAAAGCTTTTGTTGTTGCTCTTTTCTTATTATTCATATTGTTTTCCTATTCCGCCATGATTCCGATGGCACAATATCCGTACCACAGATGGTGTATAATATATATATGGCGGATTTCGATTAAAGAGCCTCCTGTTTTTTGTGTCTATAAGAAACGTTGCTCACAGCACTTCGAATTTGGATTGACACCCCATGCTTCTGCAAATGAATGAAGCAAGAACAAGAGTAAACTTCTCACTTTTATGTGTTAACATCAGAATACATTATATGCCCCAGTTCAGTTACAATATCTCTGGGAAAATGTCAGACCAACCCTCTACTAGGCCCTTTTTGAAGGCTTCCACAGACTAACATTCCATTAAATCAGCAAGGAAGTTTATTCCGGATGTTAATTACTCGGTTTGTAAAATATTTTGCCCTAATATCCAAACGACCTCTATGTTGTTTTAGCTGCAGTCGATGCCCGCGCAGGTAGCCCTACAGAGCTACCTCAAACAGTTGGTTCAGGCTAATACCATTATGTCCCTAATTACTTTTAACGTAACTGGAAACTCCCCATTTCATTATCAAGAACAAAAGACCGAAGGTAAACAATTGTTTTAGATAATGCATTTTAAGAAATGTACAATCGTATAAGATAAATGTCAATAGGCGTAAAAGTGGATTAACGATCAGTTCAAATGAGATGGATCACGTGACGACCAAGGGCATGAACCAACAACAAACGGCAAACCAGGACAGAAGTGTAGTTGCACAATTAAAGTTGCTCTAAGAAGGTGCCGTTTTGTCTGGCCAAGGTGACTTAACAGCTTCGATCAGCTTCTTAGGTGCACACAAAAGCGGTTGATGCAACCGAATGCTGATCGCCTCGACAGTAGCAAGGGTGCGGAGGCGCATGCCGTTCGACTGGAGTGGTTGGACCCGGTATAGTATACGAAAGGCATGGATTGGGTCAACCTCGTGTCTACTATTAAAGAGAGGAGCCATAACAGAGCTAGTTATAGCCCAAGTGCCGCCTCGACGCAACCAGCGTGGTAGGTGCTCCTTAATGCGCTTCGACAGTTGCCGCGCCGTTCGACCGATGTAACTAGCGCCAGAGGCGCACTCGAACTGATAAATGAGCATAGAAGCGGTCAACGTCAGTAACTTGTCTTGGTTGTGAATACAAAGCCCATCTGTACCCACGCCGTTCAAAGGAAAACAATCCCAGCATACTTAGGCGCTTTTCAAACGACATCCATCGTTGACGTTCGTTTATCCTAGACCAAAGATCCTGAATAATTTACACATTGCGTCACTACGGAGATCAACATAGCTTTAAACTTGGCATTGATTTGGCAGAAAAACAAATGCAAACGCTGCCGTAAGCGTAAGTGTAACTTATTTGGCAGATAAAACAAGAGCACGGCCAACGCTGCAGACTTCACTACCAATGAGCATTTCCTATTACTGGTTGGAAATGCGCGTCCAAATCTTCACAAGCACTAACCCGATACAGCATTTGCAGCATAGGGGCTAATCGCTCAGCATCCTCTGGCCAGATATGGACATAAATGGATCACACGGCAATCATTTGAAGCTCTAGATGTAGTGTTCGAAATTGTCACACAGTTTGAAGCAGTGGCGTGGACTCTAAACTACTTCTAGTGTGCCGGTGTAAAAGTACTTTATGGCGAACTTCCGCATCGCTGAAATGCGCGCATAAGCATTAGCCAACTTTTGCAACCTGATGCTTAGAAGACGTTTCAAATTACCCCGGCATCCAAGTATAGTAAACGCTCATGGAACGCAGTTAAATACCACAAGGCGCATATTCTCTATAGGTTATCAAACATAGGTATGACTTCATTTGGCAAATCATGTTACCAAAATGGATGCTGGTTTTCTACTTTTTCTCTGGAACTCCTAAATGCACGCCGACATATGCCGGCAGGAATCAAACACAATAAGACGTGATGCACTGGTAGCTCGTGTTGATCATTCCTGCGTTTACTTGTTCGCCGAGCTCCGTAATTGGGATGCAAACATATCATCACTAAACGAGGTGACTTCTGCAGTGCGCTACTGGGTCAAATGTAATCCGTTGACAAAGCTACTACTTCTCAGCCTGCTCAAACGACAACAAATATAATGGTTCAACCCTAGGTAAAGAACATCACCGAGATGACAGCAAGATTATGCAAACAGCACGGTCTTACATTGGCCCACAAACCAAGTACCACATTGAGGAGAAAGCTGTCGAACCCGAAAGCTAGAACCGGAACACACGAAAGACGAAATGTTGTTTACAAGATACGATGTCAAGGTTGTGCTAAAAACTATGCGAGTCAGACAGGAAGACGACTCTTATTAATAATACAAGATCAGAAGAAAGCATGTAGGATCCATGCACTCTCTCACTGGTTTCAATATATACGGACGAAGAAGCACATCGGTTTGCTTGGAAAAACACCGAGATCTTAGCAAAATGAGAGAAACAAAATGAAGAGAGCTCCTCGAAGCTTGGTACTTGACGCAGCATTCGATAAACATGCACATAGGGATTGATCCAGTGCACCAAACATTAATACAGAGAGAACTAAAACACCTTGAAAAACAGTCTTGATCAGCTAAACGAGCCAACAACAACACAGTAGCAACAGCCGGGGACAAACCATCCCGCGCATTGCCCGTTTCTATCAGAGTTGGGCAGACCGGTGAAGGTCACGGGGCATAGCTCGAGGAGGTCAGTTAAATAGTCACTTGCTACTTGATTACAAATAGACGAACAAGCCAGGGGATTGCATTTGCCCCAGCAGCGCACTAAAGAAGTCACATCGTTTGGTGATGAAACGTTTGCATCCCATTTACGACTCTGCATGAACACGAGAACTCAGGAGCAATAAGATTTGTAAGGAACTACAAGCAAGGTTTCTGT